>CM039508.1:5935197-6038864 GCA_022432975.1 Begonia masoniana | reverse complement strand
AATGTTAGTAAATCCTAGTAAAAATTGAACTAATGGATTCTTCTTTTCCATAGAATAATTCATAATCATGACACATGCCAATTTATTCTCTTTTATGGTTGGTTCCCTCATTGTGACTTCAGAATAAATGCCATAACGCTTGTGCCATTAGCACTACCCGTGAACTCTTTAAACTCGTCTCAAAATACAATAAACAAAATTTTATAATCACTTTTATATACTTTTATATTGGATGATAACCATAGCGTAAAATATATCGGGGTGGAAATTTCAAGCTTGTCAAGATTCGTCGTGAGTTTTATTCTTCGTTGCATATGGTGTTTTGGTTGAACTTTGGGAGTTTTTATTAATATGTCGTCTAGATTCAGTGAAACTTTTTATGAATTCGATAGAAATTCTTGATATCGAAATGGTGTCGTAACAGTACACTGATGATATTGGGTTGATGACGTCTCGAAGGTTTTGATTCTTTTACTTGTGCATTTTTCTACTGTGATTTTGTAACATTTTATTCTTCGTTGTACAAAATTATTTGTTTTGGACTGAAACTCATACAATTTTGTTCTTATAGTTAGCCTACATCACGTTGTACTGGATACAAAAAAAAAAAAAAATTATACTTATAAATTATGCATATTATATTCTCTCAATTAATGTGAGATTGTGTATTAGTACTAATATTGATTGAATCATCATACTTAGATTCTTATTGTTTTTACATGACAGATTCTAACAGTTTTTCATGTTGGGAAAAATAATAAAGAATCCGTCAGGAACTCCACTTAAATAAGCGGTACGAGAAACGATAGCAGATACGATCCAAAATATACCAAGAATATTTTTTCACTACCGTAAAATTATAACGGCCAAAAAGTAAGATAAATAATAGTCAAAATGAACACCGAGAATTTTACGTAGAAACCCAAATCGGGAAAAAATCATGGAGACCGAGTCCAGAAAGATCTCACTATGAAAAATAGGATTTACAATATTTTTTTAGGTATCAAATATCCTAGAAAATATTCACTAAGAGAAATCACCACTATTAGAATTCTCACTCACTGTGCACAAAAGCACTACACCTATTTTTCCCTCACACCTTTCTTTTCTCTCCCTCCAAAAATCCTTACTCTTTTCTCTCTCCCTCTTCACTGAAGCTTGTTTTTCTTCTTGCTTCGGATGATATTTCTAGCTGAAGAACTTCCCTATTTATAGGGAAGTTTGTCACAAAGGACAAATATGAAAAAGAGACATACCTCTCTTAAAGTAAGGAAGGCATCGAAAGAAGAAGAAAAACTTCTTCTTCATTTAATGATGGTCCCCTCATCATAATGAGGGAACCCACATTTCAAGATCATTTACTAATGGTTTTTGACAAGGGATCTTAACATACTTGGATATTTGTTAGATAGATGTGCTTGTTGTAAATTATGGATTGAACAATGTGTTAATATTGGAGCTGAGATGCACATGTATGCTTTCTAGCATATGCAACATTTGGAAAAACAATTCCATCTAAGAGAGCATTATTTTTCAGTGATAAGTCTTGTACGATGAAAATAAAAACATGATACATACGAATCCCGCTCATGATACGCAAAAATTCAAATGACAGAAAAAGAGAGTGAGAGACAAACAAGCACGATAATGAAATAAAAATAAAAAATCTTAAGCTCATAAGTCGGATTAGTTTGGCTTCGTCCTGTTTTCGATCACGGCTTTCGATCTATGAAAAAGTCTATTTTCAATTTTCATAATGCGAGAATTTGAGTATAGCACACACCCTTTAACGTATAAGTCTATTTTCCAAAATTCGTTATGCGAGAATCCATTAGTGCTTTGTTATTACTTTTTAGTATAAAGGCCATTTTTGGATTATGCACCTTTTATATTTTGAAATTTAGTCGCAATTGGTATAAAATTAATTAGATTGTTATAATTTTAGGTTAAATCTATTTTCACCCTTAAAGGATAATTTAAAAAGAAAAATCCTCAAAATATTAACCATAACAAAAAAAATCTTAAACTATAAAACACTTAACAAAAAAACTTCTAACGGTCGACCGATATTCCCCCGTTTTGTATTTTACACAGAATGGGTGATGTGGACCAAGTCGCGTTGGACTTTTTGGAATAATAAGATCGGGTTTCGCGAATGCCTATTTCTGGGGCTCATAACTTTTGACTACAATGGAGTTACGGGACCCATAATATATCAAACTGAACAGCGTCAAAATATCTACGACTAGTTCAACATGGTTACACCATTGAAGCCCATTTTTGAGTCCAAAAAACATCGTTTAGACCAGCTGCGCGAGTCCAAAATTTTTATCGTCGTTTTATTAGTAATTTATATTTTTTTAATTTTTATATCTGAGACGATATAAATACTGTTTTAGTGTTTGATTTGCAGATGATTGTTTTGATAAAAATTTGACTATCTTTACCAATTTTTAATCTCTCTAGAGTTCGAAATTGATGCCTAGGATCTGTTAATCGTGTGTGGTTAAATAGGTTTTAGAAAATAATTGTTGAAAATCATGCGTGATTCAACAGCTCCTGTTAGTTCCGGAGTTTTCTTGAAACCACTGCTGCGTCAGTTGGTATCAGAGCCGAACCAATTCTTGCATCCATGGCAGGCAGAAGGAATCAGAATCGGAGACAACAACAGATTGAGGAAATTTATAATTGCACTAACGAGGTGGCATTGGATGAACGAATCGCCCAGATCGTCGATCAGCGATTGTATCAGGTTATGGATCAATTAACAGCGATGATGACTGCGCTATTTGAAAACCAGAACCATCGAAACAGAGGAGTGTGCCAAGAAGGGAGGCGCGAGAAGCCTGATTTCGCGGATTCCAAGCCTAACGAGGATATTCCCCAAGTTCGTCAAAGGAGACAGAGGATTCCAATCAATGCTGATAGAAGGTGTTGGGAGTCAGGGATGCGTACTGAAATTCCTGAATTCCATAGGAGTCTTCAAGCTGAACAATTTATTGATTGACTAGGAATAGTCGATGAGATTTTGGATTTCAAGGAGGTGCCATATGACAAGCGAGTGCTTCTAGTAGCGACTAGATTCCGAGGAAGAGCTACAGCGTGGTGGAAGCAATTGAAACTTTCTCGTAATAGATTGGGAAAGTCAAAAATTGCCTCATGGGAAAAGATAAAGAAACACCTACGGTCGGTGTTCCTTTTGTTTAATTATCAATTTAATTTTATACCAGCGGCTATAGATTTAAAACAAGGTACTGAGACAATGGATGACTACACCACAGAATTTTATGAATTAGTAGCCAGGAATGAAGTTCAAGAAACTTTTGATCAGCTAGTGGCGAGATACATTGGTGGCTTGAAGCTGCAGATTCAGGATATCCTGAATATGTTTGACCCTATGTCGGTTTTTGAGGCACACCAGCGCGCCTTAATGGTGGAAAAGCAAACTCGTCGTACATATGCAAGTGGCGGTTCCTTTACAGTGACCAGCACCACCAACACAAGGGTTTCATCTAATAGAACCGTTGGTAATCAGTTTCAGAGAGATACCTCCAACATCAAGTGCTTTTCTTGTGGGGAAGTTGGACACCGGCAATCCGACTATAAAAGGGTTGGCAAATGAGCATTATTCGCAGATACTGATGAGGGTGAGGATGAAAATGTTGTTGTGGCTGAGCAACCGATGTTTGATGAAGAGCAGCCAGATGAGGAAGAAGTTGTTACAGGCGATGTAGGAGTGGCCTTAGTGGTACGGAGATCCTGTTTGACGCCTAAAGTAAAAGGCAAAGACGATTGGTCGTGAAGTAATAATTCTAGTCCATCTGTACCATATTGGGTAAAGTGTGTCGATTTGTGATCGATGCGAGAAGTTGCGAAAATTTAGTCTATGAGGAAGCTGTGCAGAAACTACAGATCAAAACGGAGAAACATCCTAAACCTTACAAGCTCGCATGGCTCAAAAAATGGGGGGTGAGGTAACAGTCTCTAAACGTGCGCTAGTCACTATTTCTATTGGTGCCAAGTATAGAGATGAAATATGGTGTGACGTAGTGGCCATGGACGCGTGCCATCTATTGTTAGGAAGACCTTGGCAGTACGATCGCAAAGTATTACATGATGGAAGGGCGAACACCTACAGTTTCACTGTTACTGGGGTTAAGGTGGTTTTGGTGCCAAACAAGTCGGTAAACATAACGAACAACACCAATATGTTGTCCTTACCTCAATTTGAAGATGAATTGCAGACTGCAGATACTATCTTCGTGCTGATTGGGAAAGAAATCTCGGGCTCAGCAATAATTTCTGTGGAAGTAGATCCGTCACTAACGGAGTTTTCTAATGTCGTCCCTGACGACCTTCCTGACCACTTACCCCCTCTGGTGGATATACAACACCACATCGACCTAGAGCCAAGCGCAACATTGCCTAACATGTCGCATTATAGAATGAGTCCTAGAGAACATGAAGAGTTGCGCAGACAGGTCGAAGAGTTATTAGCAAAGGGACACGTCAGGGAGAGCATGAGTCCGTGTGATGTACCAGCTTTGCTTACACCCAAGAGAGATGGCTCGTGGCGTATGTGTGTGGACAATAGAGCCATCAACAAGATAACAATCGGGTACAGGTTTCTCATTCCTTGCTTGGATGATTTATTATATCAGATTAATGGAGCTACGATTTTTAGCAAGCTTGATTTGAAGAGTTAGTATTACCATATCCAAGTCAGGCCAGGGGATGTGTCGAAGATAGCCTTTAAAACTCGAGAAAGGTTATATGAGTGACTAGTAATGTCCTTCGGACTGTCTAACACCTCTAGCACTTTTATGTGGGTGATGAACCAGCTATTGAGACCCTTTATTGGGAAATTCGCAGTAGTATATTTTGACAATATTCTGATCTACAGTGCGAGCCCTGAAGAACATCTACAACATGTACGAGAGGTTTTTTGTGTACTTCTCAAAGAAAAGTTCTATGCTACTGTCAAGAAGTGTGTGTTTATGGCTCGTGCGGTATTATTTTTGGGGTATGTTATCTCGCCTGACGGTTTGCACGTGGATGAGAGCAAAATTGAAGCAATTAAGTCTTGGCCAACGCCGGACTCAATCACTGCAGTACGTAGTTTTCACGGATTGGCATTATTCTATAGGCGGGTCATTTCCCACTTTAGTAGCATCATGGCTCCTGTGACTGATTGTATGAAGGGAAACAAATATATATGGACTACGAAGGCAGACACAACATTTCACATGATTAAAATGTGGTTGACTGCCGTGCCAATTCTGGTATTACCGAACTTCCAACAACTATTTGAACAACACACTGATGCCTCGAATGTTGGAATTGGTGTTGTCTTGAGTCAAAACAGCAGACCAGTGGCTTATTTCAGCGAGAAGTTGTCGGGTTGTAAGATCAATTATAGTACTTACGATATGGAATTTTATGCAGTTGTGCAGGCAGCAAAGCATTGACGACATTACCTGTTTCACAAGGAGTTCGTTTTATATATTGATCACGATTCTTTGCGACATTTGCATAGCCAAAATAAAGTTTCCTCTAAGCACGCCAGGTGGATGGCCTACTTGTAAAAGTTCACCTTTGTGGTCAAGCACAAAGCAGGCCTGACAAGCAGAGTTGCAGACGCCCTGAGTTGTTGTAGTAATCTACTGGTTAATTTGCGAGTTGAGGTACCAGGAATGGATTCTTTTTCTGATTTACTCGTTGATGACCATTTCTTTTAGAGGATTTGGGATGTTATACAAACAGGTCAAAAATCAGATTTTCTTCTGCATAATGGCTTTCTGTTTAAGGGGAATCAACTATACATTCCAGCTTGCAGTTTGCGGGACAAAATAATCCGACAACTGCATGGTGAGGGGCACGTCAGTAGAGACAGGACGCTCCAATTGATTCAAGCATCCTACAATTGGCCTAGCATGCGAAAAGAAGTGGAGCGATATGTACAATGGTATCGGATTTGTCAGGTTTCGAAGGATGCAACGACTAATGCTAAGTTATATATGCCTTTGTCGGTACCTTCTCAACCCTGGACCAATATTAGTATGAATTTTGTATTGGGGCTACCCAGAACTCAGAGAGGTAATGACTCCATCTTTGTAGTTGTCAATAGTCTTTCAAAGATGGTATATTTTATTCCCTGCAAGAAGACTACTAATGCTGTTAATGTTGCCCAATTATTTTTTCGGGATGTTTATCGGTTACATGGTCTACTTGTCCCTATCGTCTCCGATAGAGACACTAGATTCCTGAGTCATTTTTGGCGCAGTTTATGAAAAATAGTGAATACACAGCTCAACTTCAGTAGTACATATCATCCCCAAACAGATGGGCAAACCGAAGTTGTTAATAAATCACTGGGCAATTTGTTGCGCTGTTTGATTGGAGAACATGTGAAAAGCTGGGATAAAAAATTGTGCCAAGCCGAGTTCTCCCACAACCATGCCATTAATCGCAGTACTGGTTTCAGCCCTTTTTACGTAGTATACTCGGCCATACCCAGGGGTCCCCTTGATTTAATGATTTTGCTCAGCAGTTCAAAGAAACATGGAAAAGCTGCGCAAACCCAGAAGTTTTATCATCGTTTTATTAGTAATTTCTATTGTTTTTAATTTTATTATCTGAGACGATATAAATACTGTTTTTAGGGTTTGATTTGCGGATGATTATTTTGATAAAAATTTGATTCTCTTTACCAGTTTCTAATCTCTCTAGGGTTCGAGATTGATGCCTAAGATCTGTTAATCGTACTTGGTTAAATAGGTTTTAGAAGATAGTTGCTAGAAATCGTACGCGATTCAACAACTCTTGTTAGTTTTAGAGTTTTCTTGAAATCACCGCTGCATCAACGGGGGACAGTTTTTTTTTTAGAACAGTCCCCCGTTCTAAAGGAGCATAAATTACTTTCTTCATTTTATAAATTAATTTAACAAAATATCAAACGATGTTCAATTATTTAAAATTTTTACCACATGTTCACAACATTATGGGAAGATAATCTGAAAATTTTTGTGATTTTATAATATTTGTATGATTTATCATAATTATTTTATAAAATAATTAACTAAAATTGCAATATATTGTACAAGTGTTATAAAATCAAGACAATTTTCACATTATATTATCATGATGTGGTGAACATGTGATACAAATTTTAAGTAAATTGAATATCGTTTGATATTTGTTAAAATTAATTTATAAAAAGAAGGGAAATTTTTATAAAGTGAAGGTGAACCTTTACAAATTAATTTTAAAAAAGATCAAATAATATGCAATTTACTTAAAAATTTTGCTACATGTTCACCACATCATGAGAATATAATCTGAAAATTTTCGTGATTTTATAACACTTGTACGATCTATTGTAATTTTAGTTAATTATTTTATAAAACAATTATAATAAATCATACAATTGTTATAAAATTACAAAATTTTCAAATTATATTCTCATAATGTATTGAACATGTGATAAAAATTTCAAGTAAATTAAATTTTGTTTAATATTTTTTAAAATTAATTTATAAAGTAAAGATGATATTTTATGCTTCCGTTAGTACGGTATTTCGTTCTATGCGAAAAATACTTAATAGAAAGATATTGGTTTAACGTTTGAATTAGTATTTAAAGATTAAAAAAAAAAACAGGGCGTGAAAATAAATTTAACCCTGTAATTTTTGTGATTGTACCTTCCGTCTTCACGTAACACTGCTGCTGCGTATCACGCACGACAACTTCCATTAATGGCGGCCATAATCTTTTCCAAGATTTTGCTGTCCTGTGAGACACCATTAAATTAAGCAAACAATAGCGTCATCAATTCGTAGTCTATATTGTTTTTCTTTGAACTTTCCCACTGGTTTTTGGTACACTCGGCCAAAGTCAATTCACCGACTCCTCTGCTCTACTGTTCCTCTTTTCTGGATCTAACGCTCTGTAGCTTGGGCAGTGTTGCAGGTGAGAATGCCGTCCAGATTGTGTTATAATGTCGAGCGGTGATTGTGGATTTTCTTTTTTCACGTGATTTCTCTGTCGCTTTCGCGCATTTTCATTTCTAGGTTTTCTCTGTAGTTCAGTTTTCAAGGAGGGAGGGAGAGAGAAACAGAGCGAGGCTTGACTCTTGAGTTTTATCCGACGCACTAATTTCAATGGCGGTAGAAATTTGGGTCTGTAATATTTGGATTTTTATTTGAGTTTGCAAATTACCTTGGCAGGCTGATCTCATAAGTGGACGAAAACAACACATTTGGAGACCTGTTAATCACTTCCTGTATTTGAAATTCTCTCTCTTGTTTTTATTCAGTGGATCATTAGCATTTGTTTTTTTATTGCGCAGAGCCGACCGAGATCTTGTTTCTATCTGCGAGAGAAAATCTAAGACGATCGAGGTATGATTTGAAAATTATTGCAGAGATTTTGGTTCGGTGGGCCATAAGCAGCTCGTCTGACCTTGTCAATGGTAGAATATGCCTCAAGACCGTCCAAGATCAGCGGTTTACAGATCGTTTGTCACATGCCACGATCCGAGAGACGTTCTGGATTGTAGGACAATGAGAAAATCCAAGACTTGTGATAAGAAAATGGACCAGGTAATCGAAATCAGAAGAAACAGAAGTACTGTTTGCACAGAAACCAGAGAAGATTTTAATGGCGGGTCCTCCTTTCAGCTTCGGGAGATTTCAAGAGAATCTGAAAACCTGAACCAGATGATTGATTTGTGGTCTGAAAGGATGAGCTCCGTCAGGAAGTCGAAGGATATCGCAGAGGATTTGCTCAAAGGAGCTTTTCATTTGAAGAAGTCTTTGGTCTTCCTGGGCAAATTCCAGGATGATTCGACTGAGAAGAAGGAGAGGATTCAAATCCAAACTCAGAAAACATGTTCTGATCACGTTGGAGATCGGAAAAATGGACCGGACGAGCTTAAAAAGGCGATTAGACTGACCGTTGAGAAGCAAAATTCATGTTTTAACGATAAGATTTGTTTGCCTGAGAGAAATTTAGATTCTCCTTCTGAAATATCTTTCACTAGCTCCAGTAAGTCTTCAATGGAGTCCACTCTCTCCTCAGAATCTTCACAGAAAATGGGAAAAGGCACGAACCTGATAGCCAAGCTCATGGGCTTAGAACAAATGCCATTGGAATCATCATTACAAGCAACTTACCAGAAAAAGTTGCAGGGCAAGGATGCTTTACACCAGCAGAGATCTTTCTCTGATGCTGAAAGGCCAATAACGATGAAGTTTCAGTCTGTCATCAATGGGGCAGATGAAGAAAAGAGAACTCTGAAAAAAATTCTGGAAACAATGCATTTCAAAGGGATTCTGGAGAGTAAATCAGCCAAAGAATTTGACCCTCAACAATCCTATTCTCAATATTCCCGTTCTCATAAGTGGGAAATCGATACGGCTACCCCGATTGTGCTTATGAAACCCGCTCCATACATCCACTCCGATTATCAGAAGAAGACAATAATTCAGGACGAGGCTGCTGTAAGTGTGAAGAAGATGTTCGGCAAAACGAAGAAGAAAGACGGGCCTAAAAAGAGATTGGAGGTCGAAGAGATCCCACTCGAAAGAACAAGTTGGGAAGAACGGAAAAAAATCATCAACAGAGAAGAGAAGCCGTCCACCATGTCGAAAACTTCTCCGCCTGCTAATGGTAAGCCCCATTCGAAACATGCAAATGCTCAGAAATCTGTGAAGATGCAAAAGGAAATCAAAACTACCCCAAACCCATCAGTAAAGAAACCTGTAAAAGTAGAACTTGTGTCAAGGCCTCAAGCTCAATCCAAAGAAACATCTATAAGGTCTAAAAGACCTGCAATTGAAGCCGATCTCGGAAAGAAAAGAAGCCAAACCCATCTGAAACATTTCTCTGATCAGGCAGATAGGAAAAAGAATCAAAAAGAGAAGTCTGTTAAGGAGTCTAGAGGAGCAAAATCACAAGTAAGTCAAAGTAAGAGTCATGCAATAGTCTGTGTATTATCTTTGGATTCTAAAATTTCTCTTTTTTTGGAGCAGAATGGTGATAAAGAAGATTGTACAAGGACTGATCTTCTGAATGAAACTGCCCCCGCTTATCAAAGTAGTAGCACTTCTATGATGGATCTACACTTAGTCAATGAGAAAAAAGATAGTCGTGTGACTGAAATTGGTGGTAATTCCCTGAAAAATCTTCTATTAACTTTGATATCCTGTCTAGATGTTTACTCTCTCTCTTCAATATTGTAGAATTCTGCCATGAGAACCAGAGTTTTGGGGAGAAGCAAGGCTTCAACACTACAACTAATCTGAAAAATTTGCTTTTAAACAGTCCATTATTTATAAATCAGGCACAGAACCTTTTAGATGTCAGCATAAACTATGAAACAATCTTGCGATCCGAAAGAAGTGACTTTCAATTACCCGGGACGAGACTCTTTTTCGATTGCGCACTCGAACTCGTCGAATACAAAAGTCTTCGAGAGTCAGAAGCAGCAGTCCAGCTTTCGTTACGTTCATCGAGGGAAAATTCAGGAGCAGAGGCTTCTCTGGAGAACTTGGTAGAAGAAATCTGTAATGGCATCCAAGAATTGGGAAGTTTGAGAAAAATTGGTTGCGAGAATATTTCCGAAGAAGCGTTTGGTGCATTGTTGAAGAGAGATGTCGAGGGCCCAGAAAATGTAACCGGATTGTGGGATTTAGGTTGGAGGAATTCATATTCAATGGAAGATGCTGAGAAAGCTGTGAATTACATAGAAAAGCTTGTTTTCAGCGAGCTGATCGCAGACATTTTTGCCTAATTTGCTCCGGCGAACAGGTTTTAGAGAACTCAGGCTTATTTCTTTACTGACGTTTTCAGTTTCTCTGTCCATAAATCTGATTTGTAACCTTATTTTACATTTATATGATCGATCATCTGTAGCATTTTGATATATAATTATTTCATGAACACTGCTGAAATACAGGCTTTACATAAGATCAGATCATGATTATTTCAGGAGGCCGCCGCCTTGAAGATGAGAAAATTCAGAGTTCCCATTGAAAAGTAGATAAACGCGCCATGGGAATGAGTGAAGAAAGCGCCAAAGCTTGAACCCACCACACATTGCCATCCATTCCCATACGTCCGATCAAATTCCTGAAGAAAACCCAAGATTTGTCAGGTAAAATTGCTTGTGAAAACCATCTTTGCTGAGAAAAAATCGAACCTTTTTTATATGACCGGCGACGGAAACTCGATCGGAAACGTCGCAGAGATCGAGTGCCTGAGAAGCACAGGCCATGGCGTGAATCTGCATCTTCTCGCCCATATCTGTCTGCTTCAAAACAGCCTTTCCTTCCAGCATCTTCTCTCTTTTCTCCTCCTGCCCATGAAAAGTGTTCTTTCGTTTTAACTTATAAAACTGGGGTGAAAGAGAAGGTCAATCCCTCCATTCCCGACGTCGGTCAGAGGACGAGTCACTGATCGAAGAAGAAGATTGGGTTGTCACGTAAGTCTTACTTAGCCTCTCCTTTTGTATTCTTCTGCCTCCTCCGTTTATACGTATTCAAACTATTCTCCCTCACATCCACCGCCCGATAGCTCCTCTACAGCGACTCCTCCCATTCTCAGACGTCTCTCCAACTTCCATCATTTTTTTGAAACATGATCAACGGCTATGATTTAAGTAAATTTTTAAAGTATTATGCAGACGAATTGAAAAACCAATAATAGAACTCAAAAGTAATTATGAAATAGGATAATTAACAAAATAACAGTTCGTACAGGTTAAATTAAAACTAAAAAATTCAAAGAGGTTGTCTTGTAAAACATATCAAACTATATGATTTGTTTGAAAATTTTACCACATGTTCACCATATCATGCGAAAATAATATAAAATTTTATGTGATTTTTTTAACATTTTTACAATTCGTTAAAATTTTTATATATTTTTTACGAAATAATTCATTAAAATTTGTCATCTAAAAATTATGAAACTTTCACGACAAACTCTTCTTGTATCTCAATTACAGCTGCCAAATGACTAGCATGCATTTTTACATTTTTATAAAATTTCGGATAAATAGTCATGACTTTACTACAGATAAATACATGCTTGGTTTTTTTTGTTAGCCGTTTGGCATCTCTAAATGGGATACAAAGAGAGTCTATTGTGAAAGTTTAATAATTTTTGAATGACATACGTAATTTTAATTAATTAGTTTTTAAAAAAGATATAAAAAATTATAATAAATCTTAAATATGTTAAAAATTACAAAAATTTTCAGATTATCTTCTCATGATACGTAAACATATGAAATTTTTTTTATATAAATCCAATATCATTTTATATATTTTATGAGGTAACAACTACATATTTTTTTTATTTTAACTTATAAAGTGGAGACCGGGAGTCCGCTCGTCTAGACCGGGAGTTCGTTATGGGTAAACTTGTTAACAAATCATACTTTAAGTGTAAGTTTGTTAATAAAAATAGTTTAACGGTGAATTTGTTAATAACCATATATTTTAAGAGTTATTTTATGAATTACTTATGAAATATACACATATATTAATTACTCAAAATATTTAAATTGAATAAAAAAAGAATATTTATATTAGGGTTTTTAAAAAAAAAAACCTTAACTTTTACTGTTCAACGAAAAAAACCTTCAAGTTTTCGAAATAGGCGAAAAAAACCTTTTAGTCCGAACTGAGTACTTGCCGCCGAACGGAGGCCGGCCGGTCTAGTTGGACCGGCCGGCCTCCATTTTTTTTATTTTAAAAAATGTAAGGAAGGTCGGCCTGGTCCACCTGGACCGGCCGGCCTCCCATATACACCAGCAAATAGGGGTGGGCAGATCCGAAACCAACCCGAGGAACCGAACCGAACCGAACCTTCGGTTCGGGCGAAGAAATGGAATTTTTAACTTCGGGTCGGGCTCACCTATTGGAGTTCGGGTTCGGTTCGGGTGGAGGTCAAACCCGAACCAAACCCGAACCCGAACCTCACTTGATCGCTGAAAACGCTGATTAGGCTTAGAGACTTAGGGTGTCGCGATTATCAGCACTTTTTCGGTTTAGGGCGAAGTTCGAACTCCTCGAGTCCTCGTCGTCGCTCTCGCTCAACTCCTCCGGCTCCAGCCAGCATCCACCAGCGATTGCGATTCGCGACAGTCGACAGACGATCGACAAGGCTAGTCGGCGACGACTCCTCGGCGTTCCAGCGGCAGCGACAGAGGACTGACGGCCACGGGTGACGGGTTGACGGCTCCTTGGTGACGAGTGACGACTCCTCGCTCCGATTCACGCTCCGGCTCACTGTCCCGCCTCCTATTGCGCTCCGGTTGATCTGCCTCCCGTCAGTTCGTGTATACAAGATCTGGTATGATAAAATTATTGTTTTTGATCTACACTTTTACATCTTATCTTTAATCATGTCTGTTGGATATAAACTCTCCTCACACTTAACTATATCTTGGTTCCAAAGAATATTTTTCTCAGTAATCGAAAGCATTTATTAATATATAATAAAACAAGCTTAAATTTAGTGTTGTATACTTAGTTGTATTTGTGCTGTATTGAACGTTTATTTATTGCTCAACTAACGTGATTTCAGATCTAGTGTGCATTGATCATTGAATATAACTATAAACTTTGTATTGCTCAACTAACGTGATTTCAGATCTAGTGTGCATTGATCATTGTATTTGTGCTTCCCAAATCTGGATGCCATAAAAAAGTGCTGATATTGTGAGTCCATTTTCCAAATTAATTGAGTTACCGATAAAATAACCAGCATGTCGTTAATTGTGTTTGAATTTTTTAATTTTTAATTCTTTTGGTTTATTTGCATATTTCTGATGATTAAAAGCTGTTATAGATGAACACTTTTAGTTTCATATTTATCTTTCAGAGGCGGGTAACTCTTTTGGATTTGTTCGAATCTAAATTTGTGAGGTCAATTTAGTATTGTTCAATTTTCAGTCGAGAATTATTACAACCATATATATTTTATGTACAATTATAATTTAGTATATTTTTTTGTGATATTTGATATAGAATTACTGAATTAGAGTATAGAAATTTGTGATATTTGCTATAGAATTGTTTGAATTTGTTTCGTTAATTGAATGATGAATATGATTGTTGTTAATTATTTTTTTAGGATGGAAACTAATGTGAATGACAGTAATCCGAAGAAAAGAAATAGATCAAATGCTTGGGATAATTTCACTTTGGATGAAAATTGTGACGAAAATACACCTAAAGCTAGTTGTAACCACTGTGGTCAGTCATATGCATGTCATTCTGTACGAAATGGTACTTCAAATATGACTAGACATTTAAAGGTGTGTAAAAAGTATTTGTCACAATTGGATGTCAAACAAACAACATTGCCTTTTTTAAAGAAGGAAAGTGGGGGAGAATGTTCTAAAGTAGCAACATTTACTCAGCTAGGGGGGCGTAAAGTGATTGCTCGCATGCTAATTAAGGATGAATTGCCTATGAGAATGGTTGAATGGGAAGGATTTAAAGAATGTCTTCAATATTTTCAAAGTTCTTTTGTTATGCCTTCTCGTAGAACAGTAGCAAGAGATATTGAAGTTATATACAACGATGAGAAAAGAAAGTTGAAAGAATTTATTAGTAGAAAAAGTCAAAGAGTTAGTTTAACTACTGATACTTGGACTTCGAATCAAAATATCAATTATATGGTTGTGACTGGTCATTTTATTGATGGTGATTGGAAATTGCATAAAAGAATTTTGAATTTTGTTCAAATAGAAAATCACAAAGGTGAAACCATTGGAAAATTACTTGAAGACTGTTTGTTGGGCTGAGGCATTGAGAATGTTTTGACCATTACTGTTGATAATGCATCATCTAATGAGGTTGCAATTTCTTGTTTGGTTAAGACTTTGCGTAATTGGCAGAGTTCAGTTGTTTTAGATGGAGAATTTATTCATGTTAGATGCTTTGCGCACATTTTAAATTTGATTGTTAATGATGGGTTGAAGGAACATCAACATTCAATTAGCAGGGTACGAAAAGCTGTCAAATATATCAAATCTTCTCCAGGAAGATTACAATATTTTAAGAATTGTGTTGACAGTTGCAAGATTGCATTTAAAGGAAATGTAACCCTGGATGTGTGCACTAGATGGAACTCTATGTATTTGATGCTAGATAATGCTGAGAAATATGAAAAGGCTTTTGAAAAAATGAGAGAAAGTGACAGCAATTTCATATCAGACCTCGATGAAGAAGGGCCTCTTACAAGCGAAGATTAGGCAAATATTCGAGTATTTTGCAAGTTTCTAAAGGTTTTTTATGATTCAACTAACACTGTTTCAGCTTCATTACATGTTACATCTAATTTGTATGTTAGTGAAGTATGTCAGTTAAAGATGATTATTCAACAACATGTCATGGCTGACAGTATGCTATTAAGGACAATGGCTTTAGGCATGCAGAATAAATTTGACAAGTATTGGGGCACTTTTGAAAGGTTCAATATTCTTGTCTTCGTGGCGGTCCTTCTCGATCCAAGATGCAAGTCAAAACTATTAAAACATTATCTAAGCATCTTGTTTGGGACTGATAGAGTTGCAGAGCTTATGAACAAAGTGGACAATGTAGTGGAAAGACTATATTTGGATTTCAAAGGTGATTCAAATGACGGATGTCTAACTTCAAGGGTCGAGATTCCAAAGGCAACTAATATTGCAATCTCTACTTTCTTTGACAATTCTCTAGAGTTTGATGCTTCTATTAATATGTCTGAAATTGATGAGTATATGACCGAGAAACTTGAAAAATACTCAGATAGTTTAGATATATTGACATGGTGGAAGTTGAATGGCCACAAATATCCGATTCTGAGCAAAATAGCCAAAGATGTTTTCGTCATTCCAATTTCAACCGTCGCTTCAGAGTCCGCATTCAGTTGTGGTGGTCGTATTGTGGACTCATCGCGTACATCTTTATTACCAACGACGGTGGAAGCTATTATTTGCACTCAAAGTTGGATCCGTTCTAAGAGTCCAACTTGGTCTGACAGTGATTATCAAACTATTGATGAAGGTACTTCATTTATTTTACATGAACTATTGCAAATATTATTTTTATTCTTACTAGTCACTAATTTCATATTATTGAATTTTTTTTTATAGAAATTGATGCGTTAACTCAAAGGAATGAAGAAAAAGAGAAAGATATTATCGAGTTATAGCTAAGGTATGATTAAGCAATTTGATCAATTTCTTAAGATTTGGTGACAGTACATTGAAATTGGGTTCTATGCTGACCGATGGGCAGGTGGGATTTTTTGAGGACAAATTAGCTGCTGCCTGCTGCCATGGCAACATTTGGTGATATTTTGTCTGCTCTTCTGGATTGAAAATCAACAACCATCAATTTATGTCTCTGCTGCGATGCTAGAAAAAATAGATTTTGAGTTTAAATTCTTGTCATTTGACTTGGATTGTTCTTATGTAGCTAGTAGTTAGTGCAGTCTGCAGATGAATTTTAAGTTCATTTTTGAGAATTATCTCCCCCTCTCTCAATAGTAGTCTGTTTTTTTTTCATATATAAAAGAGATTGTAGGAAAAGCTGCAACGATAGGATAGCACACTGGATTGTTCTTATGTAGCTTTACTGACTGTAAATTCTTGGACTGTTTTCTCTGCTACTAGGCTGCTAGGCTTTTCCTCCTCAACTGCTGCTCGGTACACTTCCTTTTTAATATTCTCTCTAGACTTTTATCTCAATATATGCGGATCAGAAGAAGTGTGAACCTGTCAAAATGGAGCAGCAGGTCAACTTGGTCAATGGACTAAAAACCGACCCGAACCGACCCGAACCGAACCGAACTTTTCGGCTCGGGTCTGGTATACATTCTTCGGGTTCGGGTTCGGGTTCGGTTTCAGAAACCGAACCCCAAACCGAAGAGGTCGGTTCAGTTCGGCCCAAAACCGAACCGAACCGACTCGATGCCCACCCCTACCAGCAAACCCATGACTAAAGTCACGGGTTTTGTCGTTTACCGTGGAGGCCAACCTCCACGTGTAATTCCAAGCCTGTGACTTACGTGGAGGCCGGCCTGGTCCACGTGGAGGCCGGCCTCCACTCCCCTATATAAGCACTCCTCCCCTCCCTTTTCAACTCACCCTCAACTCTCTCAACTCTCAACTCCCTCAACTCTCTCACTTTCAACTCTCTCCTCCTTCGACGATAATTTTCGGTATGAAACTTCGGATTTCTTATTTTCATTTTAATTACGTGTTTATTTATTATTTATAATTTAATTTACGAAATTATCTTTTTTATAATTTATTAATTTTTTCATTTTATTGTTAATTTATCATTTTATTATTAATCGACGAAATTTATCATTTTATTATTAATTTACAAAATTTATCATTTTATTATTTTATTATTAATCGACGAAATTTATCATTTTATTATTAATTTACGAAATTTATCATTTTATCATTTTATTATTAATCGACGAAATTTATCATTTTATTATTAATTTACGAAATTTATCTTTTAATTTTTTTTCAGCGAAGAAGATGAATTCTGATTCAAGTAGATCTATTAATTCAGACGAGAGATCTATTAGTGATGCAGAAATGAACTGGTGTGCGGATGTCACACCTGCATATGGTGATGTACGAGCATTCGATAACCCACTGGCAAATGAAGAAATATTCGAATATTCTACCTCCAAAACGCTGGACGATGAGCTTCGAACCCCGGTCGGCTCAGATGACGAGGAGGTGGAAAGTATACCGGTAAGCGAACAAATCTCAATGGGATTTTTTGCAGGTAAACAATATGGTTCTTTAGAGGAACTGAAAGACGAAATACACAAATATTCCCTGGAAAACAGTTATGGTATTAGATTCAAAAAAAGTGAAAGAAGTCGACTGACGGCTAAGTGTGGAGGTGGATGCGGTTGGCGACTTCATGCTTCATTGATGAAAAATGAGCGAACGTTTCAAATAAAGAAATTGTTCGACTCTCACTGTTGTTCGAGGCAAGTTGAATCTCGACACGCTTCAGCAAAATGGATGGCAAAACATTATCTAGATAGGTTCAAAAGTCACCCTACCTGGGACATCCCATCTATTATCGAGACAGTGAGGAATGACTTCACCGTCGACATTTCACTCAGTCTTGCCACAAGAGCAAGAAGCATAGCTCGAACTCTCAACGAAGGGAAGTGTGACGAACAGTACGGGCAACTATGGTCGTACGCAGCCGAAATATTCATATCAAATCCAGGAAGCATAGTGAAAATACATGGAAACCCATTGGGCAATAATCAATTGGGATTCCAAAGATTCTATATGTATCTGGCTGCTTGCAAGATTGGGTTGCTGGAGTACGGGAGAACCGTTATCTGCTTGGATGGTTGTCATCTAAAGGGGTCGTGTGCTGGCCAACTACTCACAGCCATCAGCATCGATGGAAACGATGGAATCTACCTCATTGCTATTGCAAACGTCGAGTCTAAGTGTGCAGACTCATGGACATGGTTTTTGGATATATTAAAGCAAGACCTCAACACTCAGCATGGCCACGGTTGGACACTTATTTCAGATCGACAAAAGGTATGATGAATTTCTATATGTTATTTGAAAATTTTGTGGCGTTGGGGGTTTAATATTGTTTTATTAATGTCGTTGTTCGTGCAAATATCAGGGGTTACAGAGAGCTATTCGAGAAAAATTTTCATATGCTGAACATCGCTTCTGCCTCCGGTATATGTATGCGAATTTTAAAAATCATTTTCGGAGATAAGCATACAGAGATGCGATGTGGAATGCGGCCAGGGCACCCACGAAGGCCCATTTTGAACATGAAATGTGGAAATTACAGCAGCTATGTCCGGAAGCCCATGACTGGCTTCGAGCAGAAGAGCCGAAATATTGGGCTAGTTATGCTTTCTCTTCGAATCCCAAGTGCGACCTGGGCTTGAATAATCTCTCCGAGTCATTCAATGCACTTCTTGTGCCAGTCAGGGACAAACCGATCCTGACCATGTTCGAGATGATCCGAACACGCTTGATGACTCGCATCGTGAAAAAATATGAGAAGCTGGTTGTTTCAGATGAGATTCTGTGTCCCAAGATCAAAGCAAAGCTTGACAAGCTAAAGAGTGCATTTGGTAATTGGCATGCAACGTTTGCGGGAGCTACACGATTCCAAGTCAGCAATGGATACGACCAATTCAAGGTGGACATGACTTTGGGAGTGTACAACTGTACTAGGTGGGAGCGTACAGGAATCCCGTGTGTCAATTTCATTCCTTGCATGTACTGGATGAGAGTCGCGCCAGAAGACTACGTGCATCAATGCTATCACAGGGGAAGATACCTGCAGATGTACTCACATTATATTTGTCCCATCAGTGGCCCAATAATGTGGCCGCTCGTCCGAGATATGAACGAAATCGTCCCACCAAAAAAACAGTGTCAACCTGGTCGGCCGAAGAAGACAAGAGTGCGAGATGCTGAAGAACCGTCAAGGTCAAGTGTTAGTAAGAGGAGCTCAACTGTGCGTTGTGGTATATGTCGACAGCAGGGGCATAATACTCGCACTTGTCCTTGTAATACCCGGCTTGTACGGACTTTGGATTTATTATATTATATTAATATTTTATTATATGATGACATTTTTGGTAAATATGTCAAATCAGGTCCGTTTTACGAAAAGAAAGCGTCATTACGATCCTAACGATTAATAGGAACTTTAATGAATTTACGAGAATTTTTGGAATAATAACGCTATATTCCGAGTAATGAAGCTTCTCGTAAAATAAAAGACGTTTTAGTAAAAATACTAAACGAGGTCCAAATTGCGAACAGACAGTTTTGTTAAATCTCAAATAAAAAGTTGAACCTATTGGTGAAGTAAGGAAAATTGAAGAGACCGAACAGTTGGCCGATTAACGAACCGAAGGACGAAATCAATATAAAAATCAAAGAAGGGCATTTTAGTAATTCTCCAAACCAATATTATAAACTAACCTAATTTCTCTTCTCTCCTCACTTCTCTCCTTTTCTCCTCTGCCCGCGCCAAGTTCCAGAGAGCAAAGCTCTCTGGCAGCCGACGATCTTCGGCGCCAACCTCTGTTCCGGCCTCCGTTCGTTTCGCTTTCTTCGTGATTTCTCCTCCTCTCGCAACCCTAGGTATGAATCTACGTTCTTAGAGTGTTTATTTCGAGTTTTACGAAGTATAAACATTTAGGGTTTCGTTTAGGTTTCGATTTAAAATGTCGATTTAGGGTTCGTAATTAATAGATTTATCGTGTTTAAGGATATAAAGGATATATTGAACGTTATTGGAAGAATTTAAACCGAATTGTGAGAAATGTTAAATTTAATGAATTTTGGGTTTTTGGAAAAAGCTCGTTATTGGATGTTTCGTAGAATCGAGCGCGAATAGGTTGTTCAAATGTCTCGATTAATTAAGTTATAGCTTTAGAAGAATTTCCTTAGTTAATGATTTCATTAATTTGGATATTATCGGTTCAAACTCATTTTTAAATGGTAATTGTTGTGAATTGCCCTAGGTGCATAACGCTTGTGGACGGAGCTGAGCTGCTTTGGACACAAGGTAAGTTTCCGTGACTTACTCTGACCAATTGGTCTACACCATACTTCGTTGTCGTATCGAGGATCCCTGAAGCGTTGTTTGTTTAAAATTGCTTTGGTTGGGTAGATAGGTTTATGATTGTTTTAGGTCATTCTATTTCAGTCTTGATGGTATACATGTGCTTGTTTATTATATGTTTATATTATGCTCATATCTGTTCATGCATCACGTATTTCAAATGTCATGAAAATGGATTTTTGCACGTGTTTTAAGAAAAGGAAATGAACCTCTGTAATGAACGAACGTAATCTGTCTGTATCTGGTCACGCGAGGTGGGGCTCAGGCACGGCTGTGCGTGTTGCAAGCGTGTACCCCCCTCCTCTAGCTGGAAAGAGTAGTCTGACCGCAGGATGGGCTCTCTCCGGTTAGTGGGTTGCGATCTCGGTGACAATCTGTCTGTCTGCGACGTAATGAATCTGAATCTGAATCTGAATCTGAATCTGCATGATTTCTGAATGGCATACGCACGCATGCATCTGCATTTACGTAGCTTACTGAGATTTCATTATCTCATAGATGTCTGTATGGTGTAGGTGACGTTATAGGTGACGTAGATCCAGGTGAGGACGACGTTCCTCCTTCTGATGTCTGAGGCAGTTGATGGATGATGATCCGTGAGAGTGTGCTGAGCAGTCGGCGCGTGTTTGACCCGTGGGGATGAGTACGTATTTTGGGAACTATTAGAATGTTTAGGTTGATTTGTATAGACATTTTTGGTTGTTTGGATCTGGTAGTGGATAGGCTATATTTGATGACTTAAACGTTTTGGAAATCTGTTTTATAAACTGTATAATGAAAATGTTTTGAAATGTTTTTAGGTTGTTACGGATAGGCTCGGTTTTTAGAGCTGTCCACGCAGTTGGACTTCGCAAAGTCCGACGCGAGTCGATTGAGTTTAGATTATGTTTTAATCGGTTGAGTGCAGGTTGTGAGTTATGGTGATTACTAGTGAAAGGAAGAAGATGATTTGCTCCCTGGAAATCGGATTCCAGAGAACAAATCGATGTGTTTGATGCTGTGAAGTATGAAGTGTGAAAGTCTCTGTTATTGAATGAAGGATGGGAGGGATCGCTGCATAGTGTGCAGCGATCGATCTCTGCTGAAAAGCAGAGATCGATCGCCGCCCTTGCTTGTATGCAGCGATCGATCTCTGCTGAAAAGCAGAGATCGATCGCTTGCTGCATGCAAGCTTGCAGCGATCGATCTCTGCTGAAAAGCAGAGATCGATCGCCGCCTCCTTTTGGCAGCGAATGGTTCCGATTCTGCCCCTGCTTTAATTTTTATTAAATATTTAAATGATTTAAGTTTTATTTAAATTGTTTTAGTTTATGTTTTAAATGATTTACCAAACAAACTTCGATTCCAGTTTCGGTTTCAATTTCAATTCCGCTTTAACGTTAGGTTTTAAAGTTATAAAATGTGAGAAAAAAAAAAATAAATAAATATAGTACGGGAAATACGGGTACAGTATTAGGGGTGTTACAGTCCTAACCGGGGATCAACTTCAAGCGCTGCTTCGCAGGACACATTCATGGGCTTTAGGACATTTGACGGGATGCAGGAATCTTCGACGCGTGGTCGGGGCAGGAATTTGTAATTTTTTTAATATACCAATTTGTAATTTATAAATTTGAAAATGTATGAAAAGTTAACATTCTATCTCATGGTATTAAGAAAAAAAGAATTGGAGTCAAGAAAACAACTAAGATACATAATTTCATATTTAATTAAATGTAAAGTACATAAAATTTACATAAACTACGCTGGTGGGTCATCATCATCGTCTTCGTCGAGGCTAAGGTGGCCCATCCAATTCTTGACACTCGAATCCAGTTGATCGACTCTGCCTATGAGGTGCTTAATGTCCCGCTGATGGCTCTGCTGTATCTCCAGTATCTCACGCATTTGCTATTGGTACTGCGTATGCTGCGTCTGCTGCGTCTGCTGCGTCTGAGCCATCTGCTGCATCTGATCTGAGTCAGTCTGGCTGCTTCGCTGCGTCTGCTGCGTCTGCTGCGTCTGCTGCGTCTGCTGCGTCTGCTGCGTCTGCTGCGTCTGCTGCGTCTGCTGCGTCTGCTGCGTCTGCTGCGTCTGCTGCGTCTGCTGCGTCTGCTGCGTCTGCTGCGTCTGCTGCGTCTGCTGCGTCTGCTGCGTCTGCTGCGTCTGCTGCGTCTGCTGCGTCTGCTGCGTCTGCTGCGTCTGCTGCGTCTGCTGCGTCTGCTGCGTCTGCTGCGTCTGCTGCGTCTGCTGCGTCTGCTGCGTCTGCTGCGTCTGCTGCGTCTGCTGCGTCTGCTGCGTCTGCTGCGTCTGCTGCGTCTGCTGCGTCTGCTGCGTCTGCTGCGTCTGCTGCGTCTGCTGCGTCTGCTGCGTCTGCTGCGTCTGCTGCGTCTGCTGCGTCTGCTGCGTCTGCTGCGTCTGCTGCGTCTGCTGCGTCTGCTGCGTCTGCTGCGTCTGCTGCGTCTGCTGCGTCTGCTGCGTCTGCTGCGTCTGCTGCTCTGCTGCATTTGAGTCATCTCACGCAGGTGCGTCAGCTGCATCTGATACATCTGCTGCAGATATTGCCTCGTGCCCCATCCTCCAGCCTCATCTTCTTCCTAGGGGGCTAATGGCGGCGATGTGGCTTCCTCCATCGGCATTGCCCGAGAGGTGGATGCTATCTGATCGCTTTTCAACACCCAAGTGCCATTGACTTCCATGAGGCCCATTTTCATCAGATGCGATATGTTGAATACGTCGGTTGGCCTTTGACTTGTTCTCGGCTCGCCAACTGGTATCTGAATCCCAGTTCGATCGATGATCTTCATAATCAATGGCCCAAATGGGAGATTCGTCCTAGGTGCCCGCCCGACCTCGCGCATGTGACTTATAATCAAGAAGCCGGGGTCGAAAAGCTTCCCGTTTCACAACTTCTCCATTATATAGAGGTCCATGCAGCTCACGAGATTTCGATGTCCCTCTCGTGGAAGAAAGGTGTGAGCTAGCATGTTGCGAAGAATCCGACCTCTAATATTCAGTTCTTTGGTTCGTGGCTTGACGAACACCTGGATGTTGGAATTGATATGAATTTCCCGATATGATTATAGCGCTTCCTTCTGATCCTAGAAAACGTCCGAAAAAACCTGCTACGGAACTACCAAGCAGGGGCAAAAAGACGATAAGTAGATACATAATTTCGACTGTGATCAGGCAACCAAAAATCAGACAATGACAGAGCGGCCTGTGATAGATTGATCGATGTCCGAAGAACGCTCGCCCGGAGGAATGAGTCACAAGGAAGATTTGATTACCCCAACGACAGGACAAAGGAAGAGGCATTTTCGGGGACTAGCCCGCTTCCCATTACTCAAGAGGAAATTCCTCGCACATAATTAAGGGAGCCATTGAAAGGTGGCTAAAACACCAGAAAACGGCGACTACCCGAGCTAATGATAGAGGCAAGAACACTTTCCGGCCAAGTCCCATTAATTGATCATAACGATATCGTGGAAATGCTGCACAGACCCATATATATAGAAACAGAAAGAGAATCACCTTGATACTCAACCAGATCGAGCCCGGGATCTTATGGAAAATGGGAAGATCTAGGATAGGCGGCCAACCTCCTGGAGAGAGCGTAAGAACTCTACTCCCTCGGGCAATGTGACAAAAGGGGGGTCTCGGGAAGCATGATAATATTGCTCCGCCCCTTCTATGGCAAACCCCAGCACAGAGTTCACTAGCTCTGGACGTATCATAAACTCCCGACCAAGGACGTACGTCTTCAAACCAGTCAAAACTCCATTTCTTCCGGACGCTGTCAAGTTCGCGTAGAACCAGCGAACTATTCTCTCGCAAAATTCGCCGTCAAATACATTGACCTCGCCCAGGCCGATGGCGTCAAACATATCTTTGATCCCCAATGACTCCCAACCTGTAAAGCTGAAAGTCATACCATGACTAACTGAACGTTTGCGCAAATCTTGCTCAAATTTCTCTTTACACTTTTGATTCCGAAATTCCATGGCAGTATCCCAGCTAACCGATCTACTAACTTCAGCATCCATCGTCGTTGCTAAAAAAAAAAATCAAAGTTAATAAAATACAATAATTGATAAACGGGTAATTAAACTGGATATTTTCGTAATTAATTAAACTAGTAATTAAACAGGTAATTAATAAACGGGTAATGAAATCCAGTATAATTTTTGAAATTTTTCATTAAATCTCGAACTAATAGCTCAATCAGAATAATTTTCTTTAAAGATCTTAATACTCTGCATTCTATAAATAGAAATAACTTATTTACAGATCATAATTCTATATTCATAACTTATTAGTCGAATGTCAGTTCGATCCATTATTAAACTTCAAATTAGACAACTGGTTTCTTCTACATATAAATTGTTCACACTTTATTAAATGCTTAAAACTTATTAGCCTTACATTGTATTTGATCAGTTAAATGAATTTAACTTTATGATGGTTAAAAATAATTATTATCATATATTTGAGTTAGCCATATAATTGTTAAATTATATCTAACAAAAATAAATGTCATAATTATCCGACCATTTTCATTCTCCTAACAAGAATATTAGTTGTACTTTGGCAAATATTAAAAAGAAAAAAGAATTTATAGTCGTAGCAACGCCCAAAATTTTCACTCCACTTTTTCGGGTATCACTCTACATCCTAGAATTTATGATGAATCGAGTTTGTACCATACCACGATACACAACCACAAATTTGCATTCTTTAATTTATTTTTGTAAATAATTAGTAAACGGGTAATTAAAATATCCAGTAAAATTTTAATTTTTGTAAATTAAATGATAAAAAAAAAATAGAAATAACAATTTCATACCGAAAAATATCACCGAAAACAAGGGAAGGGTGAAGGCGGAGTTATATCGTCGGAGAGTTTAAATTAGTCCGTTACCTGAAACAAAATATTAAATAATTAATAAATGGATAATTAAAATATCAAACATAATTTTTAATTTTGTAATTTAAATGACAAAAAAAAAAAAAAAAAAAATCATACCGAAAGATATCGTCGAAGGAGGAGAGAGTTGGGAGTTGAGAGAGTGGAGAGGGTTAAGAGTTGAGAGAGTGGAGAGAGAGTGATTTGAGAGTGGAGGGTTGGGGGTGTATAAATAGGGGAGTGGAGGCCGGCCTCCGCGTGACCAGGCCGGCCTCCACCCTAAACCCCAAGCTCGTGACCTAGTCACGGGTGTGCCGGTGTATATGGGAGGCCGGCCGGTCTAGGTGGAGGCCGGCCTGGTCGACGTGGAGGCCGGCCTCCACGGTAAACGACAAAACCCGTGATTTTAGTCACGAGTTTGCCGGTGTATATGGGAGGTCGACGGGTCTAGGTGGACCAGGCCGGCCTCCCTTACATGTTTTAAAATAAAAAAAAAAGGAGGCCGGCCGGCCTCCGTTCGGCGGCCAGTACTCAGTCCGGACTAAAAGATTTTTTTCGCCTATTTCGGAAACTTGAAGGTTTTTTTCGTTGAACAGTAAAAGTTGAGGTTTTTTTTTTAAAAAGACCTAAACCTTAAGGTTTTTTTTAAAAAAAACCCTTTATATTAATACATTAAATTTAAACAGAAACGTAGTCGTTTTAATTGAAACACATGGCATAAAAACCCTAGTGGCAGCTTGAAGTTGAACTACTTGGACTCGGAGCATAAAAACCCTAATTTTTCTCCTATAAATATCACTGACCCTCTTAAAAAGTAATGCCTCCCTCCTAGGGTTTTCTCATCAGTGCATCTTCTTCAGCAGGGTTCTCGATTGCTCTCTCTATCTGAAATGTTAATGTTTGTTTGAGATTTTAGGGGACAGTGACGACTATCTGGTTTAAGGTCTCGTTCGGCGTAATTGGCTGTGTTTATGGCCTTGACGACCATCCTGATATATCACCACCCATATTCTGAGTCCCTTTACTCGATTCTTCTCTTTTCGATTCCTACTTGATTCATTTTTTATTTTGAAGTCGGCCGATGATATTGAATTACATTAATGACAAGCATAAGCCTGAATTAACCTTTGTTGACCAATACTAATCTTCTCTATGAGGCTATCAGATCTTTATTTTATCGCGATGTTTTTTCAACTTTTTTTTTTATGTATTAATGCGCATTTGCCTATGATGATTTGATAGGGTATTCGTACTGTATGATTTTTGATTACATCTTACCTCTACTGCCTTCTGAGTCAATCATTTCAACAATTTTTTTTCCTTGTTGGGTCTGTAATGATCTAATGCATAGTTCAGATGATAAATCTCTGATTATTATGTTATTGAATGTCTTTCGTTCCTATCTGATCACCCTTTTTCATCAATTTCAAAATCTTTTATCAATTGATCCATCTTCTGTCTGATATCAAGTTGCCCTTTGTGTAAATGAAAAGAAGATATTTTTTAAAAATCATGATTTTCAAGTATCTGAAACAAATTATACGTGCTCTATTTGGGACTTCTCACATTGTTTTCACAAATTTAGACGTCCATGGCCGTATTTTCAGCAACCAAGTGTATCAAAACAAAAATTTACGATCACATGATCAGATTTTGGAGTATCAGGTGAAGACGATGAAGCTGTAATCAAATTAGTGCCGCATTACAAGAGCTGTGGGTACAATCCAGAACAAAGTTGCAGGACAAGCAAAAATGGCTGCGTCCAATTATGACAAGAAGAGCAGAAAACACTTGTGTTATGTACTCCAATTTGATGACCCAATCAGGCTAAACGAGTACTAATGCAGAAGAACTCGTACTCATCAAATATTATGCTGTAATCGATGTCATTAAAAGTTAAAACTCTGTTTATGTAGTCAATAATTCCATCAATGATCATATTTATCACTTCTTCCTTCAATGGCAACCTCTCCGATGAATCAACTATTTGTACTTGATTGAAGAAAGAGGGCAAAAATGCATTCTCAATGAAAATATTACGACAGTTCAATTAAAGTACATGATCCGAGTGAAATGCTTAGAGGCATTAGACGGGGATGGACATACCCATTAAAGTTGTAAAATGCAGCAGAGTTATGGTACAGCAGGACTACTCTCTTGATTCTCGATGGCACAGCTAGCCTCTGGAAGAACTGTCCCCCCAATTCTATTTGGAGGCCAATATCTAAATATTGATCTCCCTATTATGTTTTTGGCTGGTAATGGACCCCTGCAAATGAAACAAAACCCAACTTCATCAAAAGTATCTTTTTTTGAGTACAAATCCATGAGAATCAAATCGACCTAAAAGCCGAAGCAACAAAATTTCTTGGAGGTATCAGCTTACCATACGTGAGAGTCGTAGCTGTTATTTCGATTGTCTCCCATTACAAACAATGACTTTTCGGGTACCCTCTGCATCATGTGATTAAAAATACGTCACGAGTCAAAATGAAAAGATTCAGAATAATCTCCAAAGCATGAAATTAAGTAATAGCAAACTAGAAGATTTGAAAGAGGTACTTACGACTGGAGTCATGTCATAAACCGGTGGTTCAAGAATAAATGATTCGTTTCTTTCGACCCCGTTTACTATAAGTTTCCCTTTACGAACCTACATCGATCCATTCACATGGAGATTAGTGAATCATATAGCTTCCAACATGGATATAGTGAGTAAAATCATATCCTGATTCGAGCCTTTTTTGTGGAAAAAAATCGATTTTCTTTGGACTTTTGTAGTACCCTTGAAGCCATGATGTATGAGATGTTTATTTCGGAAAAAAAACGTAGAACTGGAAACTGGAAAGGCTATTCCTCTCACCTCCACTGTGTCTCCTTCTCTGGCAACAACTCGCTTAATGAAGACGTCTTCATCTGTATATCCTACTTCTTGAAGAACTGGTGGGCTTTTAAATATAACGATATCATTAGCACATGGATTTCTAAAATAATAAGATACCTGCAAAGTCAAAATGCATACTCAGTATCAATGTCTAAATAGGATGACACGAAAAAAAAAAAAAAAAAATCCTCTGAAAAACACAATACTAAAATGTGACGATTGAGGAAACCTTGTCTACTTCTATGTAGAAATTTGAAACCAAATTAAGCCACTAATGGGTCATTGACATTGTTGAAATGTTCTTATTTCTAAGTTGAAGCATTGCATAGGGGCTTTATAAGTACTATGGAATGAGTTTTGGCTGTGCATAACAACTTGTATCAAAGCAGAAACTTCTATGAGAGCCATTAATGGATATAACGAGAATCAAGGATTAGCAACAAAATCTATGCATAACAGAAAACAGTAACGACTGGCTAGATAGAAGTAGAACAATAATCATCAGCTCAAGTATCAATGCTGCGATCCAGATTCCAGGTCTCATCACCATTAGAGGAAATAGCCCATTTACAAAAAAACATACAAAAGAGTCTATCCCATAATCAACAGAAAAACAAAGAAATACCTTTTCTGCTATGATTCTGTCGCCAACATCAAATGTAGGATACATCGACAAGGAAGGAATGTATCGAGGCTCTGCTATAAAAGAACGAAACGCAAGAGATATTGCTATCGCTGCAAAGACCGTTTTCGCATCATCGGGAGTCACATTAAACCACGGAGGCTCGTCGGACTTATTTCTCTCATCAACCTTCTCGTCATCGCCACCGCCGCCTCCACCTCCTCCGGTGTCGATAACGCCCTTGTTTTCTTCGCCGGACTCATTGAAAGCACTACAACGGAGCTTATCGGTACGGGTTCTGTGGCTTGAGTGCTTGGATAGAGAACAGAGGTGGGCGACGCTGAAATTACGGGGTTTGGAAGGAGAGTTGAAATGGGCGAGTGTAAAATTAGGGTTTTTGATGGGTTTGGAGAAATGTATGTGGCTCAAACGAGTATCCGAATAGCATGACAATGGAGAAAGGAGATGAAGAGAGAGCATTCTCTGGAACAAAGAGTGGAACTCTCTCTTGGATTGAGTTGGAGCTTCTGCGGATACGTCTGACCTTCAAGCTCCAGCTCAAAAACGGCGGGAGGAGACGCTGGGCATCTATGACATTTTCGGTCTTGCAATTTTGTTTATTGTACTGGATGGACACGTGGGGCCCATACAATGTCCGAACATTTTATTGGAAAATCCAATATTTAAATATTAACTTGTCACTTAAAATGAAATGAAAATAGATCTGATTATAAAAATAATAATAATAATAATGCTAGATTCATTTTTTTAATTGTACCTTCTAAATTTATATTTTTGATGCGATAATTACTTATCACTTATTATTTGAATTATTAATTAAGATAAATTATTAATTATATTAATTAATATGATCGTCATATCAAAAAAAAATAAAAATAAAATATAAAATTAAAAAATAAATATAATATTATTTTATAAAAAATAAAATTATAATAAATTTTAATATCGAGAGAGAACATCACCTATATCAACAAGTAGCCAACGTAACCAAACTATCTCGGAAGGAGCAGATCTCATGACAAAGGTCCAATCACTCCGGTTGACCAGCGATGTTTCCGTCTCTGGCTTGCATTAACAAAAATAAACAACAATTAAGAGACTTCAGATAAAATAATACATCTTTTCATCATGCGTTTGTGAAGAATGAACACAAATGTTCATTAGACAAGGACGATGGATCCTCCATCTTTGCTATATTGACAGGACGGAATTAAAGTATTTGCAGAAACCTGAAGCTCCTCAACAGATAAACATCAATCTACAAGAATTTACATTCTGTCCACTGATCCAAAACTGACTTTGAGCCTGCCTTCTGCATATAATGACTGGTTTTAAACCATACCCATGATTATACAATCTCAATTTAGAGGTGCTAAGCGGATTCGAAGAAGGAAAGCCAACTCCTTTCAGTAACATCCGGGTTCTGGTGCGATAAGTAGACCCCCCATTCTTATCAGCATCGGACGTTCTGGGCTGCAGAAAGTTCGAATACGAAGAACCAAGATCTTGTTTTTCACTGGTTATATCCAAATTAGACTCTGAGATATCATCCTTTCTGTGATTTCGAACTTCATTATCGTCTTCTCCGCTATCTTTATCGGTTTTATTTGGAAAACCAATTGCTCGCCAAGCCTCGGAAACAAGCTTGATAGTAGTCTCTTCTGGAGCAACTTCCTTCTCCGCCATGGTTTTGAGGATTTCTTCTGCCTTCCATGGCTGCTTCGCTTCTCCGTATCCCCAAATCAATGTCTCGAAAGTTTTCAAATTGGGGTTGATGTCCATTTCGCACATCCAGTTGTAGATTTTCCAAGCAGTCTCCATTTTCCCGGCAGTGCACCACCCGCTGATGACAGTAGTGAAAATAACTACGTTTGGCAGAACCTCATGCTCCCACATCGAATTTAAAAGTGAATCGGCCTTCTCGGGTTCGCCAGCCCGGACATACCCTTTTGCAAGAATGCTGAATGCATGAATGTCGGGTTCTATACCGGATTTTATCATGTCATCGAAAATTTCCCGGCATTTTTCCATCAATCCAGCTGAGCTCCATCCGTTCATTATCGTGCTAAATGTTATTACATCAGGTTTCACACCGTTTTCTTCCATCAACGTCAATGCCTGCCCCAATTTTTCGTGTTTTCGATTAATTGTTTTGCAGATTAACGTCAAAGAAAACAAAGCATGCGGAATTTTTCAAAAACACAAAAAAAAACATCAAAAGAGAGAGTCGGAGAGACTTGTTCTTACCTTATCTACTCCATCAGTGTCGGAAACATTGAGAAAGCCTTTGATCAGAGTGTTGAAGATGACGAGATTCGGGTGTAAACCAAAGTTCTTCATTTTGTCCACAAACTTCAAAGCCTCATTCAACTTTCCCTCTTTACAAAACCCATTAATTATTATACCACAAGTTCGCTCATTCGGCTCCAACTTGTACTTCTGCATCTCTAAAATCATTCTTTCAGCCTTAATCGTCTCTCCGTTTTGAGCATAAGCCCTCATCAACGTGTTATAAGTGACCACATCGGGCGGCATACCAGATTCGATCATTTTATACACGACATTCCAAGCGTCGTCGATCTTGTTCTCGTTGCACCATGCTCTAATGATAATATTAAAAGTCCGATCATTGGGTTTTAAATTTTCGTTCTTTGTCATTGACTCGAGCAATATCATAGATTCTTCAGGCTGGCCAATGATTCCATAACCTTTGATCAGAGTATTGAAAGTACTAGTTGTGGGCTTACATCCAACCTCCTTCATTTTCTGAAAATATTTAATTGCTTCTTTAACATTTCCAGATTCCGAGAAGGCATTAATAACAGCATTGAAGAGTATAGAGTCGGGCTTCAATCCACTCTCTTCCATTTCAGTTATGATCGAAGGGATTGACTTGAAGCGTTTCTGGCGGGTTAAGGCACCCACAAGAGCAGTGTACGTCACAATAGTCGGTCTATGTCCTTCTTCAATCAAGCTACTGAATATAGATTGAGATTCTCTAGGCTTCCCTCTCTCGATCAACAAAGTCATCAGCTTTGTTCTCCATCGAACCGTTCGGCAGCTGTTGTTCTCCAAACAGACAAGGCAACGAGATTGAATACGAGAATCCACAGGAGTTGAGATTAGCTTTACTCTCTTCTTCTGCATATGAGAATCCTGTGAATTCCAACAAAACACTATAATTGTCAGAATCCTTAGTCAATTTATCACACATCAATTTAACACACATCTAGATGGGTATGGCATGAATATCCAAGATTAAGAATGTTCCAAGCTTTTAGGATCTATCCTTTTTGTATAGTTTACTCACTTTGAAGAGAAATTGCTTTAATTTAAGTATTTATCTTTATTTTTTTCTCGAGAAGGGTTTTTCCCCTCTCTTCTACTTTGTTTTCTTTCTAATGATCTTTCAGATTATTATACGTTATACTGGTCTTGTAAAGAGACAAACAAACAATCCTAGTCGTAATTTTGGGTACATGACAATTAACGTTCTTCCACATAGCCCCCTCTGAAAAATAGAAATATAGTCCAATTAGAAGTCTAATCGCGATAGAAGCATATTAAGCAAGCCGCAAATTTTCAGCCAGTGGATTTAACACTCACCATACCAGCAACTCTCAATTTCAAGCTAAAGAAAAATACAGACTATTCATAAGTAGGTTTCTACTAGTATAGTATCAAATCAAGGGTTAGACTAAAGGATTAGTCTTATAATCCTATGTTTTTATGTGCAAAGAAATCATGCTTAGAGTCATAATACCATGTTTGGGGATACTCGAGAAACATCAGAGCTTGTAATTGTTCCCTCTTTTGGCACACCCATGGCGGATAAGTATGACCCTCAATGCGCCAATCTGTCCCAACCCTTCCTCTACTGCCCTCTCAGATCAAGCTAAACTACATCCATAGCTCAATAAAATTCAAATCCAGGCCATCCACAATATCAAAAAGATTTCTCCCCAAGTAAATCCTGCGCAGCAACACAGTAATTCAGTATCTTTTGAACCAAACCCACCTTCAAAACTGAAAAATCCTCTCCAATATAATATAAAAAACAACTATATCAACCTCTGAAAAGTGGGTTTCACTTTAAATTCCATTTACGATGATAAAATTTAGGACAGAGGGATAGAAGGAAGAGTACCCCTTAAGGCTTGAGCAGAGGATGTGGAGAGCTTGGGGCTATGGCGTGTGTAGAAATGGTTAGTGTCCATGTTATTGGGTGAGAGTTGTCGAGTAGTGGAGTGCGTTTGTGTTGCGAAATCCACCAGAGCTTCTTATCCACAAATATTACTCCTTTTTCCGTGATTTTTAAGATCAACTTTTTCATCACCATGGAACCAAACAAAGCTCTGTTTTGCCACGATTATATTAAATTATTTATTTAAAAAATAATCCTTATTAAAATGTTTCACAGGCTCTGTTACTGGATCTATCAAGATCATGCCCCGGCCCGCAGCTCGTCGTAGTCTATACCTGGATTTTTTTAACAGGCCCGGCCTGGCTCGGCTAGGTCCTTCAAAGTTTTTTTTTTTTTTTTTTTACACTAACACTACCGTGATAAGTTAAAAATCAAACTGACTTACGGGTCGGCCTGAGGCCCAACTCTGAACCACCTAGCGGAGGGTAAACCCAACTTGCTTTTGATCCCGGTCGATCTACGCATAGTCACATATTACTGTATTTCAAAATCGTATTCGATTTTGGGTATTGGAATGAAATTGGTGTAGTCAATTCGATTGCGGGTTTAAAAGCAAAAACCAACATCAACCATTTCGATTCGTGTAATTCAAGAAAACCACACCAAGCCAAACAATAAACACATTAGAAAACTCCACCTACGGTCCATGCATCGCTAAGTGAACTTGGACGGAACTATCTCATTTTCTAAGAAAATATTTCATTTTAAGTTTGAGTTTTGAAACATTTCAATTCTTCCTGATGCAATAAATAAACAAACATCTTCTTGGTCATTATTAATTATCATAGTCGTTTTAAAATTAATGTTAAGTTCATGTAATAGTCTTGCACTTTATGTTAACTTAGTGTTCTAATGGACATTAAGTGATAATATTAATATCTTGTTTTAATTATTATATTAATTAATTAATGACAAAATAATTCAATTATTCATTTTCCGGTTCACATGATTGGTCTAGACTTATTTTAATAGTATAGTAAATTTCAATGTATCTTCTCAATTTTCTAAAAAATTGATATTTATTTTTTTTTAATTTTAAAATAAAATAAAATTGAAAATCTCAAATTATAAATAAGAAAACTATCCATTTTAATCATGTACTATACTAGTAATTTCAGGGAGCCCCCTCTACTAAACAAACCGGTAAACCGAACCTCGTACTATGATTTCGTTATCGGCCTTGACCTTTTTAATTTTTCCGTCAATACCCACGTTAAGTGCACGTGGGAGTTTCAAATTTTCACCTGAAAAATTATCAATTTTAACCTTGTACTGTACCCGTAATTTCATGTAGCCCCCTCTACTAAAAACTGGCAAACCAAACTCGGTGCTATGATTCTGTTTTTGATATTGACTTTTTTAATCTTTCCGTCAACACCCACATTAAGTGTATGTAGAAGCTTCAAATTTTCATCATCCTGATTCCATCTGTTTCTACGGGTTCTCAATTCACCCGACATTTGCTTGGGTGATAGACAAATTTATTACCTTAATTACTAGTTGTCATTTTAAAAAACAAACTAAACAACAGAAACCAATGAACTTACAGATGAATTTAAAATGGACAATGAAAAAAAATATGTCTAGTAACTTGACTCAAACATTTCTATAAATGAAGTGATTTACCAAATGATTAACATTGTGGTTGAATAACTCATTTGTAAAGACAACAAAAACATACATAAAACGAAATCAAGCGAACAGATTTATATAATCATGTCTTTCTTTTACAATAATAGTATTTCTGTAAATGAAGAACTCACTAGAAATCCATACTAGAAGACCACCTTCGACTGTCAACTCTCTCTCTCTCTCTCTCTCTCTCTCTCTCTCTCTCTCTCTCTCTCTCTCTCTCTCTCTCTCGTTTGCCTTCGAGTGTTGATGGAATGAAGAACTCACTGTGAGTTTATCGTATTCCCTATTGGTCGCGCTTCTTCCAGTGGTGGAGTCTAAAATTGTAGCCATAACTCAATTTAAGGCTACAATTTCAGATTTCAGGTGAAAAATTGAAGTTCTCACGTGTGCTTAATGTGAGTGTTGACGGAAAGATTAAAAATGTCAAGGCCGATAACAGAATCATAGTACGAGGTTCGAATTGCCGGTGTTTTTAGTAGAGCAAACTACCTGAAATTACGGGTATAGTATAATGTTAAAATCGATAGTTTTTCAAGGTAAAATTTGAAGCTCCCACGTATACTTAACGTGGGTGTTGACAACAAGATTAAAAAGGTCAAGGTCGATAACAAAATCATAATACGGAGTTTGACTTGTCAGATATTTTATTAGAGGGGACTATATGAAATTACGGGTATACTCAAATCTCAAATTACAAATATTTAATGGAAAACATAACGAATTTTTAAATACGTATAAATTGTTTCGGCCATCTGCAACGAAGGTCATCGTCATCACGACGAGAACTGCAGCTTCGTTCTATTTCTCGGTCTCATTTCCCGCCAAATCAAATGAGTCGGCGACTACCGGCGTCGATTCAGCTATGAAGCTTTCTCCGGTGTCTTCCTCTCCGATCTACCTTCTGTTGCTCTTCATCTCTTTTTGTATCCCTCTAATTCATTTTGAAAGCTGGCGCTCTCTCAGTCGCCAACCTTCCCAAACCCTAACCCTTAATTCCTCGCCGTTCGATTCAATCCCGCGCCAGAACCTCACGGAGGAGTCACAGGACTTGTTCATAAACTATATTGTTAGGTTTTTGGAATACAAGAGGGCGGAAGAGCATTTGCAGTATCTGGAATTGCACCTTCCATTCAGCGGCTGGAAATGGATCCAGCGACGGAATCCAGCGTCTAAGTTTCCGACGGATTTCGGATTAGTTTCGATCCAAGGCTCTGTGAGAGAGAAGTTGATCAAGGAGCTTCAACGTTTGGAGCTGGTGAAAGATGTGAATGTGGATGCGGTATATAAAAGAGTTCTGCTTAAGGAGGAGAGGGGCAGGGTTGGAGCTTTTGTGGATGGGAAGAAGCGCCCTGGGAAGCTTTTCACGTCAATGTCGTTTACTGAGGAAAATGGGGAGTATTATACATCAATTATCAACTCATCCATTAGCTGGGAACGACAACTCTTATCACAGGTCAAGTCGGGATAGTTTTCATTCATCTGATTTTGTTTCAGTTCTTATGTCTGTATTCTGGAAGTTAAATAAATGTCGAGAGGCTTTAGAAATTCGGATGCTATTCCTTTAGTTGGAATGTTGGAACAATATATTCAGAAGTTCTCTCTAGGATTTCAAGCTTCAACGGTTCTTTACTTCAAATTCTTACTTCTTATTGGGAGAACTCTGTGTTTAACTTTTCATTCGATTTTAAAAAAAAAAAATAGTGAATCAAAACATATTCTTAATCTCCGACTTATTTTTTGGCTTATAACATCTCTTTATCTCACACTCATTTCTTCATTCTTATTAATAGAGATCTCAAGTTACTTCATTGTTTGGAGCTGATAACTTGTGGGGAAAAGGTTATACTGGTTCCAAAGTTAAAATGGCTATTTTTGACACTGGTATTCGAGCCAATCATCCACATTTTCGTAATATCAAGGTACTGGTTTCTGGAAATGTAAGAACTTTTTGATGTAAAGTTGTTTACTTCTGAGCATTTTTTCATCTTTTCTAAGGAAACTTTTTCGTTTGAGTTTGTTACGGGAAGCAGTTAATGGTTGTAGCTATTCTCAGGAGCGAACCAATTGGACCAATGAGGATACATTAAATGACAATCTTGGGCATGGAACATTTGTCGCTGGTGTTATTGCAGGTGTAGATGCTGAATGTCTCGGATTTGCTCCAGATACAGAGATTTATGCTTTTCGTGTTTTTACAGATGCACAGGTAATAGCTTCAATGATTAGAACTATGCTGAACAATAAAACTGAAAATTATTGGTTACTAAAATTTTGACCAGTTCTGCATTTAGCCTGGCGTAATTTTTCTGGTACAATTGTTGAATTTGACTTTTATGATCAGCAAAAAAGAATTCAAAAGATTCCAAAAACAGAGTGGCCCTTCAAAAGGCAGGCAGTCCAAATTTTACACCAGACAAAATAACCAATATCTTAGCTTGAAATTGTACTAATGACATTATAAAAAGATGTAGCATTTATTTCCTTCAACAAATACCAAAATTTACGCCATATGTTATTTGAATCTCATCATATTCCATTGGCCCAACAGTTAGAGTATATCGTTATGTTTAAGCTTAGAGAAATAAAGTACTTTGATTTTTCTTGTTTTTTGAAGTTCACCATCTCATGTAATGTCACTACAATATAGTTTCTAGTACTACAATGGCAAAAGTCATAGTGGTATACTGTGAGTTTTATTATCTTAAGTTATTATATTTGCCAATTATGAAAAACATGGTTGATCAAAAAAATTGTCATAATGTATATTTATTTATTCTTTCCATTCCTAACACTATATTTAGTCGTTAGTTTTCGGCAATTATGAAAAGTATGTACAGCCAATTGCAGGTATCTTATACTTCATGGTTCCTTGACGCATTCAATTATGCCATGTCTACCAATATAGATGTACTTAATTTAAGCATTGGTGGACCAGATTACTTGGATCTTCCTTTTGTAGAGAAGGTAAGAATTAAGTGTGTCAGATGTTTTTCATTCAAGAGACTTCAGTTAAGAAAAATGTTGAAATCTAGTCTTTGACTCTCCAAAAAGCTCATTTAGTTTTAATTTTAGATACATATTGATGAGGACATCATCGACTTTTTATTATTTATATAATTTTATTATTTATTCCAGTTATTGTTATTTTCGTATTTTAGGGTTATTACGGGCCCGTTAGGATTAGCTCAAATTTAGTCTATTTAAACGCTTTTATTGTAGTGTGTTAAGTAGTTGATGATTATTGAATAAAATGGTTTCCTGAAACCCTATTTTTCCAATCTCCTATTCTCTCGAGCTTCTCCTCCCTTTTCCCCTCTTCTTGGCTATAACTCTCTTCCTTCTCTTCCTCCCTCCTTTTCGGCTATATTTCTTATTCTAATTCCGCTGCCTGCATCAAATTGGTATCAGAGCAGGTTTTATTGTTTTCTCAAACAATAAAATCTTGGTTTTATTGCCCTAATTTTCCGTGTTCGTGTTGTTGCTGTTTGTTGTTCGGGATTACTGTTCATCCGCGCACTGTTCATCGACGTAACACTGTTCATCGGCGGGTACTGTTCATCGGCCCCACTGTTCACTTCAAAAAAAAAAAAAAATCAGAACTTTGCTCCCGGTTTTGTGTTCTCCTCAAGTTCCAACCGTCGCTGTTCATGGCTTCCCAATAGAGCTTCACTATTGACATTACTGTTGGGTGTTCTACGGCCCAATCTCCAGGAACCAAAACTGGATTTTGCGCTGTGTTCGATCCTTACGGGAATTCTATTACTAAATCTGTTATCTTTGAGCTAACTCAACAAATTCAGGGAGATTTCTGATCTAATCTTTTATTAGTTTTTCAATATTGTTCTCTAAATTATGCTTTGATTTTATTTGTTATGTAGTGACTTACCTAAACTTCAAATTCCTATGCACCAACTTTCGTGGCCTATCACCAAAAGTTACATTTGAGTATTTGACTCATCCTCAACAACACATCAATCCTCTCGCCCTTTGACTTGCACTGCTGTTTGCATTAATCTTTGCAGATTATTTCATACCCAATTATCAATTCTACTATTAATTTTGATAGTCAATTTGGTGGTGAAATATCTTGCGACATATTATTTGGGTTTTTCGTTTCATTATTTTAAAAATATCAATTCTACGTGTTTGCTTTGTTAGAACCAACATAATCTCCTTGATTAAATAAACTCAATTTGTGGTATCTGATTGTAGTTAATATTATTTATTACGAGCACTATTTGTTTAATGATTTCTATGTGTAGTCATTAAAAAAACAAAATTTTTTTGAATATTTTAGCCTTCAATAGTAACATTGTATGCAGTTACGTAGTGGTCGTCAGGTCTCATCTAGCTCTAGTGCCTTAGATATGGAACCTTCCCAATTAGATGCTATTTCCCGTCAATTAACACAATTGCTTCATAACCCACAACAGTTTCAAGATCAATTAGCTAGTACCCAGACTGACATTAAAAACCTCGAAACTAGGTTAAACAATATTGAGCAAACTCCTCATCCGTCGGATACAGACAATTCTGTAGTGTCCAATAATCGGCGTCAGCATCACCGACAAAATACTAGACGACACTTTGGACATAACCATCGGGACAGAAATGTTGATCATGATGGTGGTCGAAACCAGTATCGTCGAGAATCGCCACCTCCTAATCACCAGGATGAACAACTTTTTAGGAATATCAAATTGGATGCGCCCACTTTTGATGGTTGTCTAGATCCCCGTATTTTTATTCAGTGGGTAAAAGATATGGATCGTTTCTTTTCTTGGTATGGAGTGCCAGAAAATCGACGTGTTCAATTTGCTAGTTTAAAATTATCTGGCACCGCTCAGCTATTTTGGGAAAGTGTCGAAGATCTCCTAGAAAGACGTTATGCGCCTCCTGTTGCAAGTTGGGACGAAATGAAACGTCTTCAAGAGAAGTATTTACCCCAATCCTACCGGGGTAATTTGTTGGACCAATGGAATGCCCTTACCCAAGGCAACCGACCAGTCACTGAATATGTTAATCAGTTCGATGATTTTCGGATGAGAAGTCAAGTCGTGGAAGATGAAGCCATGACTTTAAGTAGATTTCGACAGGGTTTAAGAGAAGATCTAAGACGTGAGCTTATCCTTCGAGGCGTCAACACCCTAGATCATGCATATTCTTTAGTTTGCGACTATGAGCTAGTAACAAGAATACCATTTAGTAAACGAAGTGACAATCGACCTCCCTCAGCATCGACTCCTATTCCTTCTAAGTCTGTCTTAGGACCTCCTCCGTCCAATACCCCTTTGGTGAGAGAAAATAAAGAGAAAAATATAGACAATTCTAGAAACTCCTCACGTTTACAATGTTTTAATTGTAAGGGTTTTGGTCACATCTCTTCTAACTGTCCTAGCCGAAACTTGGTCCTACAAGAGTGTGACGATGCAATCGAAGAAACAAATGAATAGCAAGTCTATGAACCTAACCTTGAAGAATTTGAGGATTTGGACAACAATAATTTTGTAGGATGTATCTGACCTAGTCCTGTGTCTACTTCTCTTGATTCACCTCGACTGAGCGTTGTGAGATGCACGCTCACCCATCCCAAGGATATTGAAGATTGGCGTCGTCATTCTATTTTTCACACATATATCAAAGTCAATGACAAAGGCTGCAAAATCATTGTAGATAGTGGTAGTTGCGTTAATGCCGTATCTGCAACTACGGTGGCCCGTCTTGGATTGCAACCAGTTTCTCATCCTCGACCTTATAATGTTTCATGGATTGACTCTTCCTCTATATCTGTAAAAGAGCGTTGTTTGGTTCCTATCTAGTTTCTTGAGTATAAAGAACAACTCTGGTGCGATGTCATTCCTATGGATGTCAGTCATGTCATTCTTGGTCGACCCTGGTTGTTTGACTTAGATGTCACCATACATGGTTGATCAAATTCCTGTTCTTTTGTGTTTCAGGGAAAGAAAATTCACCTTAATCCCCTGCCTCCGAACCCAAAACCACGAGAAATTCCTCAAGTAAAGAAAATTATCGAGCACAAAGGATTAAATATTATTACCCCGACGGAGTTTGAACGCTCACTAAAAAAGGATTCAATTATTTTTCTCGTGTTGGTCATAGAGAGTGGGTCCAGTCCTCTATCCATCATCTCTGAGGAAGCCCAGTCGATCATCAATGAATTTAAGGACGTCTTTTCGGAAGACCTACCTGACCAATTACCCCCATTACGCGATATTCAACACGAAATGAGTTCATTCCGGGAGCATCCCTTCCAAATTTACCTCACTATAGAATGAATCCCACTGAACATGCTGAACTCCAACGACAAGTAAACGAACTTATAAATAAAGGATTTATCCGAGAGAGTTTAAGCCCTTGTGCAGTTCCAGCTCTCTTGACTCCAAAAAAAGATGGCACTTGGAGGATGTGTATTGATAGTCGAGCCATTAACAAGATTACTGTAAAGTATCGTTTTCCTATCCCTAGACTTGATGATTTATTGGACGTAATGACTCATGCTAAGATATTCTCAAAAATTGACCTTAGAAGTGGATATCACCAAATAAGGATTCGCCCTGGAGATGAGTGGAAGACCGCGTTTAAAACAAAAGATGGACTTTATGAGTGGCTTGTTATGCCATTTGGACTTACCAACGCCCCAAGTACCTTCATGAGAGTAATGACTCATGCTCTTAGGCATTTTATGGGGAAGTTTTTAATGGTTTACTTCAATGATATCCTCATATTTAGTCAAACTTTAGATCAACATCGAAATCATCTCCAACAAGTTTGCTCCACCCTTCGGTCTTCAAACCTCTGTGCAAATGTCAAAAAGTGTGAGTTTTTCACGGATAGTGTTACCTTCTTGGGCTTTATCATATCTACGATAGGAGTATCCACTGACCCTTCAAAAGTTAAGGCAATTGTTGATTGGCCGGAACCTACAAGTCTGAATGATGTTCGAAGATTTCACGGATTAGCTACCTTTTACCGTCGTTTCATCAAAGGGTTCAGTACAATTATGACACTGGTCACCGAGTGTATGAAAAAAGGAGAATTTCGTTGGTCGTTAGCAGCATCGAAAGCCTTTAAAATTATTAAGACCCAAATGTCAGAAGCCCCAGTAATGCGTCTTCCTGATTTTTCTAAAGTTTTTGAAGTTGAATGTGACGCATCCGGAGTAGGAATTGGTGGCGTTCTCAGCCAGGAACGACATCCCACCGCTTATTTTAGCGAAAAGTTAAACGATGCCAAACAACGATATTCGACATATGATAGATAATTATATGCTGTAGTGCAAGCTCTCCGTTATTGGCGTCACTACTTGTTACCTCAAGAATTTGTGTTGTACTCTGACCATGAAGCTTTACGATATCTCAATTCTCAAAAAAGATTGAACTCTCGACATCGTCATTGGATTGAGTATTTGCAAGCATATTCGTTCGTCTTGAAACATAGAAAAGGGGTAGAAAATCAAGCAGCCGATGCATTAAGTCGGTGCATTTCTGTTCTAAATGTCATGAGTACTAAAATCATTGGCTTCGAAAGACTCAAAGAGGATTACGAGTCTTGTCCTCATTTTAAAGATATTTTCCACGCCTTGACGAATGAACAAGTCAATGTCAACAGTGATTTTCATATTGAGGATGGTTATCTTTTTAAGACTAACAAATTATGCATTCCTCAAACATCAGTTAGAGAGTTTCTTGTTTGGGAGGTTCATGCTGGTGGATTAGCTGGGCATTTTGGACGTGATAAGACGATAGAAGAAGTGGAACGTCAATTCTATTGGCCCGGTTTAAAGAAAGACGTGGGCAAAATAGTCAGCGCTTGCAGAGTTTGTCAAGTGGCCAAACAAAGACGACAAAATGCTGGCCTTTACACTCCTCTCCCTGTCCCCAATCGTCCATGGGAGGATGTTAGTATGGATTTTGTGCTTGGACTTCCTCGCACTCCTAAAAAACATGATTCTATTTTAGTCGTTGTGGATCGTTTCTCAAAAATGGCTCATTTCATTCCTTGTAATAAAACGTCAGATGCTTCTAAGGTAGCTCGTTTGTATTTTAATGAGATTGTAAAACTTTATGGTCTTCCTAAAACTATTGTTTCCGATAGGGACGTGCGTTTTACTGGTCACTTTTGGAGAACGTTATGGCACATGATAGGCACCACTCTAAAATTTTCAACAGCTTATCACCCCCAAACTGATGGTCAAACTGAAATTGTTAATAGAAGTCTAGGAAACTTATTACGATGTTTGGTCAAAGAAAATTTTAGAAATTGGGACTTGATCCTCCCCACTGCCCAGATCGCATATAATAGCTCTGTAAACCGATCTATAGGTATGAGTCCTTTTGAAGTTGTTCATGGTTTCAAGCCTAGGAAACCCTTAGACCTCCTCCCTATGTCACCGCATGCTAGTGTGTCTATGTCGGCTGAAAATTTTGCACAACACCTTCATGATTTACATATAGAGATCAATAAACGAATAGAGGCTAGTAATGCATCATATAAATTACAAGCTGATTTACACAAACGACAGGTTGAATTTAATGTTGGAGATTATGTCATGGTTCGAATATGCCCTGAGCGGCGTACATCTGGGCCTGGTTCTAAATTGCAAGGTCGTAGCGTTGGTCCGTTTAAAATTTTAAAGCGAATTGGCTCAAATGCATATGTCGTTGATCTTCTACCTCATTTTGGCTATCATTCCACTTTTAATGTTGAGGACTTGATTGCTTATAAAGGTCACTTTAGCCCATCTGCTGACCCTTTTATACCTTCTTCCATTGATTTTGATCCTGCATCTATTATTTCTGCTTCCCCGACATCCCCTGTCACTACACATAAGGATAAAATTGATGCTATTTTAGATGAACAAATTGTATTTACTAATGAAGGTGAGGTTCAGCGCTTCCTGGTTCGTTGGGTGGATCGTCCAGATAGTGATTGTACGTGGATTTCCAGAGAGACACTTCAGCATTTGGATCCAGATCTTTTGGAGTTATTTCGGAATCACCAGGATCTTACTTTGCCAGATTCCAGACCAACTCAGAGAGATTCTCGTTCCAGACCTCAGGTTACTCAAGTTTATGGACGTCGGAAGAAGGTCGCTCAACCGCTCAGTTTATGGTTGGGTGATTGATCAGCCTACTGTTTGTGGATCCGTCAACTTGACTGGAAGCCCTTCTTCTATCCCGGGAGAGTTGATGAGGACATCATCGACTTTTTATTATTTATATAATTTTATTATTTATTCCAGTTATTGTTATTTTCGTGTTTTAGGGTTATTACGGGCCCGTTAGGGTTAGCCCAAATTTAGTCTATTTAAACGCTTTTATTGTAGTGTGTTAAGTAGTTGATGATTATTAAATGAAATGGTTTCCTGAAACCCTATTTTTCCAATCTCCTATTCTCTCGAGCTTCTCCTCCCTTTTCCTCTCTTCTTGGCTATAACTCTCTTCCTTCTCTTCCTCTCTCCTTTTCAGCTATATTTTTTATTCTAATTCCGCTGCCTGCATCACATATGTTATGATTTTGATATAGTTTTTAATTCAACTTTTTAGAATTCTTGTATTTTAGCACTTATTAAAAGGGCTTGTTAGTTGTTGAGCTTGAATAGTTTTCTTCACTGCATCTATCTGTTTGATACTTGACTTTGGTCAACTTCTTGTTGAGAGTTGTATCACGAAGCACATAACTTTTTTGGCCATTCTAAGTTCAGATTGAGCATCTTTTACTTTGATGATATTCTGTGATGTATGATCTGTTTTTCATGTCTATATATTACTACCTTCTTCTGTTTTTGTTTTGTTACATGCTCGTTTCTTCATCAGATTTGGGAAATAACAGCTAATAACATCATCATGGTGTCTGCAATTGGAAACGATGGACCACTTTATGGCACTTTAAACAATCCTGCAGATCAAAGTGATGTTATTGGTGTTGGTGGTATTGACTACAGTGATCATATTGCTTCATTTTCATCTCGTGGAATGAGTACATGGGAGCTACCTCATGGGTACTGTGTTTTTTTTATTTTAGATTGAAGTCTATTTGAAAATATTGTTTTTCTCTTCCTCTCTCTCACTGACAAACTGTCATTGAAGAGGTACCTCGTGAGCACTGTTTTTTTTTTTTTTTTTTTTTCAATTTAAGTCCATTTACAAATATTATATGCTTTTTTTATCATTTGCTGTCTCTGAAACGCATACACTTTGATCTATCATTTTTTATTGAGCGCTAAAGAAGTAAATATATATATTGGTGGTAGGAAATAGCAATACTTGCATTACATTTTGGAAACCAGTAAGTAGTATTTGAAAAAAATATTCTATTACCTTTAATAAAATTGACTCTACTGCTATCCTAATTGTTTGCTTGCATTATAGTTATGGTCGTGTTAAGCCAGATGTTGTTGCATATGGACGGGATATTATGGGATCCAAGATTAGTACTGGTTGCAAAAGTTTATCAGGCACTAGTGTTGCAAGCCCTGTGGTTGCTGGTGTGGTCTGTCTACTTGTGAGTGTCATTTCTGAAAAACATCGAAAGGATGTTTTGAACCCGGCTAGCATGAAGCAAGCACTTGTTGAAGGGGCTGCGAAGCTTTCTGGTCCTAACATGTATGAACAGGGTGCTGGGAGAGTTGATCTGTAAGTTAGAGTGCCACGTTTTTCTGATTTATTATTTCAGTCATTTCTCATTTGTGTTAATGTGGTATATGTTTATGTTGCTGTGCCACTATTAGTGCGCTGACTTTCCTTTTTATCAGGTTAGAATCTTTTGAAATCCTTCAGAATTACCAACCCCGTGCCAGCATATTCCCTAGTGTTCTTGACTACACAGATTGCCCTTACAGCTGGCCTTTTTGTCGTCAACCACTCTATGCAGGAGCCATGCCTGTTATCTTTAATGCTACCATTTTGAATGGAATGGGCGTAATCGGTTATGTTGAAAGTCCACCAACGTGGCATCCATTTGATGATGAAGGCAATCTTCTAAGTGTTCATTTCACTTATTCAGAAGTCATCTGGCCTTGGACTGGCTATATAGCACTACATATGCAAATTAAGGAAGAAGGAGCGCAATTTTCTGGAGAGATTGAGGGAAACGTGACTTTAAAGGTGCATAGTCCCCCGGGAAAAGGAGAGAAGCACCAAAGGATAAGTACCTGTGTTCTTCAATTGAAGCTAAAAGTTGTTCCAACGCCACCAAGATCAAGACGGGTTTTGTGGGATCAGTTTCACAGTATTAAGTATCCTCCTGGTTACATCCCGAGAGACTCATTGGACGTTCGTAATGACATACTTGATTGGCATGGGGACCATTTACATACAAACTTTCATATCATGTTTAACAATCTAAGGGATGCTGGATACTTTATTGAGACTCTTGGATCTCCTTTTACATGTTTTGATGCTAGCCAATATGGAACTCTCTTGTTAGTGGATCTTGAGGATGAGTTCTTTCAAGAAGAGATTGAAAAGTTAAGGGACGATGTTTTAAACAATGGATTAGGGTTGGCTGTGTTTGCTGAATGGTATAATGTGGAAACCATGGTGAAGATGAGATTCTTTGATGACAATACAAGGAGCTGGTGGACTCCCGTTACTGGAGGTGCTAATGTCCCAGCACTAAATAATCTCTTGGCTCCATTTGGTATTGCTTTTGGTGATAAGATTCTAAATGGCGATTTTTCTATTGATGGTGAGCAGAGTAGATATGCATCTGGGACAGATATTGTAAGGTTTCCCTCGGGTGGTTACATGCACAGCTTCCCCTTCCTGGATAGTTCAGAAAGTGGGGCCACTCAGAACGTTCTGACATCTGGCATGAGTAGAGTGAGCTACCAATATTTCTTTACCTTTCTTAAAATAATAATTTTATCAGAGAACTTAAAAGAACCATTATTTTTTTTTTACATATAAACGCATAACTCCCCAAATTTAGCTGCATTCTTTCCTAGACGTGATTTAATGATTGTCCTGTGATTCAGTCAACATAATTTTCATCTGTAAAGATGAGGTATAAAAGTGAAAGACTAAGTTACTTCGGAAAATGGATGTAGAAATTACAAAATGCAAAGTAGTCTTTTGAGTTTATAAGATGCTTGCTCATATTTTTGTTTTTAATAGGCATTAGGAACTTTCACATCATGTATCCATTTTTTCTAGATCGTAAAATATAGATAAGCATATTTTTGCTAATCTTTAATGCAGGATGACTCCCCTATTCTTGGACTTTTGGAGTCGGGGCTAGGTCGAATTGCTGTATATGGGGATTCCAACTGTTTGGATAGCAGTCATATGGTTACCAATTGCTACTGGCTCTTGGCGAAAATATTGGATTTCACAAGTGGAAATATCAAAGATCCAGTGCTTTTCTCAGACTCCGCTAAACAAGATTCACCCTTGCATCAAGAAGACAATCAATTACCATCACGGAGGACTGATGTTAATTTCTCTGCATATTCTGCCGTTGTTGGAAAGGAATTAATCTGCAGAAGTGATTCTAGATTTGAAATTTGGGGCACAAAAGGATATAGCAGTTTGCAAGGTAGGGGGAGGAACAGAAGATTGCCAGGTTTTCCTGTGGTCAACTTGAAAAGAGGTTCAAATTCTACAACAGAAGTTTCTGTCTTGAGGTTTCCCAAGGTTAAGAGCAAAAATGATTCTGTTGGAAACAATTACCTGAGCCTTTTCCATCCGGATGAGGTGAGAAACCTGAAATTTTTTCGAATGATTGTCAATTAATACTTTTATTGTGATCAATACTCATGATCTACTTCTTTCTTCATTCCAGCCTGACGTGTTCATGCTTGGTTCTAGTCATTGGCTTGTGCCTGCAGTAGTTGCAATTACTGGTTAGGGAGAAGTTTAGTTGCTGTTTTTGATCAAGCATTTCTTTCTTAAAATACCAATAATAATATTCAGTCTCTCTCTCTCTCTCTCTTTAGGCCTGGTGCTCTTATTAAGCTTTTGGCAAATCCGAAAGAAGCGACGCAGGCGGAGAAAAGGATCCGGCTCGTCACGGTACTCAAATGTCTAGTCTACAATCATTCTGCCTCTCCAACTTAATACTGTTTCGTTTATCCTGATATATTTTTTCTAGTGAAATTGGGATGCCTATTAAGAATTCGAATGAGGAGAGGAAATTCAATTTTGATTTGTGTTATAGATTAGTGGTTTTGGAATCTTAGATGTAACCAGGGACACATGTCAACATTTTGATACAACAAATGAAATATAATTCATAGCTTTTCTTGCAAAACAAAAACAAGAAAACGATAATTTTGGTTAACCTTTCGTGTTGAAAGGATTTTTAGCAGCTTAACAATGATAATTTAGATATTTAATACTCATGAATACTACATGTTTTTTTTATGATGTTTGGACATGTAATATTGAATGTCAAACCTTGTTGTTCCTAACATCGTGGCCTCTCCATGTCAATTTTAAAAAAAGTAATGTTACGTTTATTTTGTTTTTTACTATCTAAACATATTTGATAACGTGTCGAATAATAATTAGTATAATTAATATAATAAATGATAAATAATTAGTTTATTACATTATTGTAATAATTATTATTTGACACGTCAATAAATATGTTTGGAAAGTAGAATAAGATAAGAATCGTAATTTTATTCTTTTTAAAATAATAAAATAGTAATTTCAGTTGGGCTGTTAATATGACAATAATTGATTTTGTTCCTGCAAGCTAAATCACAAACTTTTTAGAACAGACATTGCATCAAGAGAGATTAGGAGTGACCCAAAAGGATTGGTTATATTGGAAAAGTAATAGATGGACAATCTGAAAGCCGCAATGACCAAATGTTTTCTTTCTTATTTGGTTATTGTGTTGGGTAACTAAGTAGATGCAAACGAAAATAAATAATTCTTCACCATCAAATTTATTACAATGTGGTCTCAATGTCGAATAGACTTGTTTGTATACAGGGGCTGGCTCATCGCAGCACAATACAATTTATATATATATTAAAAAAATACATACAACCTGGTCTGGGAGGCTAAAAACAGGTTATCCTGATTCCTGTCCCTGCATGTCAATTTTTTATGCCGAAAGTTGAGGTTGGTAAATCGTCAAGAGCTTTAACTCAATCCTAGACTCTCATTCCTCCACCTTTTCATCTCCATTTCTCCGGATGTTTGGGCATCGCTGCTGCTTGAGGATGATGGGTAGAGCCCGTATTCGCTAGTTCCAGCGCTGTACGCAACCCCAGTGGCACCATATTCCTGGCTTTCTAATGCCATTTTCCTGAATTTCTTCATGTCCTCCTTGTATTGGGTTGTGTCATAGTCGGAGCTTTCATCACAAGCGGTGCTAGGTCCTGGTCTGACTTCTTTGTTCAGATCGGCTAGAGTTGCGTCTCCTTCTAGAGCTCGGACCACCTGCTCAATTTTGGTTAATGCATTTCATTTAAGTCTTCAAGAGGATGTTAAAATATGTAATCCACAAGCACGAAACTCGAAATTTGTTTGGGTGCGTTATAAAAAACCAAAGGAAGTTAATGTAGCAGGAGTATTGAAAAAAGTTAAGAAGTCTCCCTAAAAACAGGTTTTTGTTTTAATAAACACTTCAAAGAAATGGTTTTCGAAAAATCTTTCAAACAGATGCTACTTTCATGTCCGTATCATAAAGAAAAGAAGCTTTCTCTAGCCTATGCTGGAGAATAACCCAGCTCTTCTTGTCAATGAAGTTTTTCAGAGTAACTTCGGCATCTACCCTTTACAAAACTAATAATCTAAGAAAACAGAAAATATCTTCATTCCTGCTTGACAATGTAAAAAAAAAAAAAAAAAAAAAAATTATGTTGGGATGATTTAGAAATAACCTGAATCATCCTTGGTCGACGCTTTGCCAAATGACGCACACACGCAGCAGCACAAGCAACCATTCTAGCCATCTCGGTGGGGATAAAATTACCTTGCAGCTTCGGGTCTACGAGGCCATCGTAGTTTTCTTCTTCAATAGCTCTGATAAGTAAGGGTCTTGCCTACAATATCCAAAAATAAATATTAAGGTCTTGCCTACAATATCCAAAAAATATATATATCTAGGAACTTGAAAAAAGCAATCATCAGCAATTCAACCGTGATGAGGTTTTTCAAATTATTTGTTAAATGATCTCACCCAATCTACTAAACTATCTTCCATGAAAGTCTGAGTTGCATCCACAGGTCTATGTCCAGTAATTAACTCCAAAAGCACAACTCCAAAGGAAAAAACATCCGACTTTTCAGATAGTTTCCCACTTGAAGCATATTCTGGAGCTAGATATCTGCATAAATAATGAACTCTCATAAATTCTAATAATAAAGCAAGTTCTTTTTCCCGAAAACAAAAAGAAGCAACGGCCCACTAAGGAAACATTCAACCAAATATATCTTACCCAAAAGTTCCCATTACTCGGGTAGATACATGGGTTTGAATGTCAAGAGTAAACTTTGCGAGACCAAAATCGGCAACCTAAAAAAAACAAAATTTTTAAGAATTAATTAATTAAACTGTACCCCTATATCAAACTTAAGAGGTTTTTCTTGTAAATTCAATGATTATACCTTTGCCTCAAACTTAAAATCGAGTAGTATATTGGCAGCTTTTATGTCACGATGAATTATCTTAGGATTGCCTGCACATGGAAGTAAACAATATATAGGGTGAACTACTCTGGAAAGACAACAACAATCTCCAAATTAAACAACATCACGAGGCAGTCGGCAGCAGATTTCACATACAGTCCTCATGAAGATATGATAGCCCTTTTGCAGATCCTAAAGCAATTCTCACTCTCGCAGACCAATCCATGGTGGGTCGTTCTTTTTCTGACATGGAAATCTTCTTTTAGATCTTTTTTTTCCAAATGTAGAAAACACATCAAAATAGAATCTCACAGTAGGAATAATGTAGCAATTTCAGATCGTTTCATGCTATACCAGCAAAACTAAGGCCATAAAAAATTTAGGGAAAACAGTTACCATGTAAGTGAAACTCCAAATTATTGTTCGGAATATATTCATACACTAGCAATCTCTGAGGTCCAGTGATGCAATATCCTACAAGTGAAACGAGATGTTTATGATGTACTCGGCTAATTATTTCAACTTCTGCTTGAAATTCACGCTCCCCTTGGCCGCTTCCATCTTTAAGCTGCTTAATTGCTACTTCTTTTCCATTAGGAAGAACTCCTCTGTGCACATACCCAAATCCACCCTGTCCAAGGAGGTTAGCTTCTGAGAAACCATTCGTCGCCAGTGCTAATTCCTCATAACTAAACGATCTCTTTGAGGATCCTAATACAGAACGAGGCGGGGTTTCGTGGCCAGAATATCTAGAGCCAGTGCTATTAAAAGAAGGCAGTAAAAATGGTGGCGCATAAGCATTCCCCGGCGAATGAGCTGAAGCATTGGACATTAATCTCATGATGGGGCCAGGAAGTGGGCCACCATAAGGGACATCTGCCATTTGCCAACAATGAATATGAAATGTTATGTTACTCATGGCATTCAGCAAGAAAGTTTAAGATTATGAAGATTGGACTGCTGTTCAAGATGAATAATAATTATGCCAACAAAATATTTATCATGTAAAAGAAAGACCAAACTTGAAAATTACAATGACAAAGAAGGGAAACCATCTGATGGATCTCCATCTTTGAATGAACAGTCTACATCAAATTCGGAATACAAAATAATCATTTAAATATTCAAGGGAAATTGGTCAATCACACAGGATCAATTGACTGAAATGGAAACAGTGGCCCATGTTATAGTGACACTCATTAGTCAGAAACATGTAGGTAAATCAAGGAAATTGTGAATCAAATTTAGTGAGAATATATAGAAGCGGAGAACGATGTAGCTCACCTTTATACCCTGCAAAGGGAGGTTGCGCATGGAAAGCCTCCGTGTCGTGGTTCCGCCTCTTCTTTCTGTAACATACAAATAATAGAATCAAAACCAAAAGAATGGCGACTCCACCGATGGCTATTCCAACTACAACCGCTACAGAAATTCCCGATGATGAGGAATCTACCGGAGTCGAACCCGAATTCAACAGAGGAGACGGGCTCAGAAGCAACGAAGGAGAAGTCGAGCTGGTCGACGGAGGAGGGGGCGGGAAGGCTGATGACGACGGGGGTGAAACAAATGATGGCGTAGGGGTCGAAGAGGCAGATGAAGTCGGTGGAGAAGAGGCTGAAGGCGGAGGTGTCGGGGAGGCCGATGAAGTCGGCGGGGAAGAGGTAAAGGCGGAGTGTCGGGGAGGCCGATGAAGTCGGTGGGGAAGATGTTGAAGGTGGAGTTGTCGGGAGGATGATGAAGTCGGTGGGGAAGATGTTGAAGTCGGGGAGGCCGATGAAGTCGGTGGGGAAGATGTTGAAGGTGGAGTTGTCGGGGAGGCCGATGAAGTCGGTGGGGAAGATGTTGAAGGTGGAGTTGTCGGGGAGGCCGATGAAGTCGGTGGGGAAGATGTTGAAGGTGGAGTTGTCGGGGAGGCCGATGAAGTCGGTGGGGAAGATGTTGAAGGTGGAGTTGTCGGGGAGGCCGATGAAGTCGGTGGGGAAGATGTTGAAGGTGGAGTTGTCGGGGAGGCCGATGAAGTCGGTGGGGAAGATGTTGAAGGTGGAGTTGTCGGGGAGGCCGATGAAGTCGGTGGGGAAGATGTTGAAGGTGGAGTTGTCGGGGAGGCCGATGAAGTCGGTGGGGAAGATGTTGAAGGTGGAGTTGTCGGGGAGGCCGATGAAGTCGGTGGGGAAGATGTTGAAGGTGGAGTTGTCGGGGAGGCCGATGAAGTCGGTGGGGAAGATGTTGAAGGTGGAGTTGTCGGGGAGGCCGATGAAGTCGGTGGGGAAGATGTTGAAGGTGGAGTTGTCGGGGAGGCCGATGAAGTCGGTGGGGAAGATGTTGAAGGTGGAGTTGTCGGGGAGGCCGATGAAGTCGGTGGGGAAGATGTTGAAGGTGGAGTTGTCGGGGAGGCCGATGAAGTCGGTGGGGAAGATGTTGAAGGTGGAGTTGTCGGGGAGGCCGATGAAGTCGGTGGGGAAGATGTTGAAGGTGGAGTTGTCGGGGAGGCCGATGAAGTCGGTGGGGAAGATGTTGAAGGCGGAGGGGGCGAGGTTGACGGCGAGGATGGAAAGGTTGACGGAGGAGGCGGAGAAGCAGAAGAACTCGGAGGCGAAGAGGTTGAAGGAGGAGGCGGAGAAGCAGAAGAACTCGGAGGCGAAGAGGTTGAAGGAGGAGGCGGAGAAGCAGAAGAACTCGGAGGCGAAGAGGTTGGAGGAGGCGGAGAAGCAGAAGAACTCGGAGGCGAAGAGGTTGAAGGAGGAGGCGGAGAAGCAGAAGAACTCGGAGGCGAAGAGGTTGAAGGAGGAGGGGGAGAAGCGGAAGAAGTCGGGGGAGAAGAGGAAGGAGGAGGCGGAGAGGCGGAAGTAGCCGGTGGTGAAGAGGTTGATGGTGGAGGCGAGGAATCAGAGGAAGGCGGTGGAGAAGACGTTGACGGCGGAGGGGGAGATGGAGAAGAAGTTGACGGCGGAGGTGGAGATGGCGAAGAAGTTGATGGTGGAGGCGGAGGAGACACCGCACGAGTTGGAGGAACAGAAGCAGGAGCAGGAGCAGTCGGAGGACGTGACAATTGATTGTCTGGAGGCGCCGCTGAAGCAGGAGGAGGCGGAGAGGCAAATGCCGGAGGTGGCAATTCAGTGTCTGGAGGCGGCGCTAAAGCAGGCGATGGCGGAGAGGTAGAGTCAGAGTCAGAAGATGGCGATCGAGTGTCTGGAGGCGGCGGAGAGGTAGAGACAGGAGATGGCACAGAGTCAGGAGCTGGCGGCGTGGAAGAGGGAGTATCCGGCTGTGGAGCACTCACAGTCAACGGTGGAGGTTCCGTTGTGTTGTTATCCGGCGCAGGAGTAGGAGTAGACATTGAACCCAGCGCCAAACTCAGAAACTAGACTGGAAGAAGTAGGGAAACATGCAAACGCATGCCTCTCTCAAATACAAGAAGAAACAATCAGATCAAGATCGCCATTGTCGAACTCCAAATCCTCCCAGCCTCTCCGAGAGAGAGAGTGGAGAACTTGATAATGGCGGAAGAAAAAGGTTGAAAGGTAAACTGAAAAGTCGTTTCTCCATTCTTCTAAACGTCGTTGGCATTTGAAAAAGCTTAACTTAGAGTTAGTGCTGCTGCAGTGCTTTCTGTGGGGCCCACAAGACTGGCCACGCTAGTTTCGCCTTCCATCACTCTTCTCCAAATAACTAATTTTGTTTTTTTTAATTTAATTATTATATTATATGGTTCTTACCTACTTGTGGATGGTCCAATTGGAAGACCCCAAATATTAGTGCTACCCATGTTAGTGGATCAAACTAGTTTAGCTTCTAATCCATGTCATTAGCATCTAATTTAATCTTTCAAATTTAATTAATTATTAAATAAACCGAATCGATTTTTTTGATTTTGTTTGGTGTGGTTTGGTTTGATTTTGATTTTAGATTTATTCTGTTTAGACTCGAATTGATTCGGTTTGGACTTGGTTTTGGGTTAATTTTAGTTGGTTTATGCTCTGTTTAGGCCGGTTTGCGGTTTTGTTTGATTTTTTTAATTTTAATAAAATTTAAAAATACTATAATATTTGTTTGATTTGGTTACCATTAAAGCAAAGTTAAACAAAGTCTAATTTGCTCATGGTGAAAAAATTGAGATTTATTTTTAAAAAAAAAAAAAATTAGAGTTAAATTTAAACGAATCTCAAAGTTTGAAGTTTATTTTGTTCAAAAACAAAATAGTTGAACATAACCCTATAGTTCATAATTTATTTTTGTATAAAATAAATTTCAAAATTCAAAATTTATTCAACTTAAATTTTAATTTTTTTAAAAACAAAATAAATATTGAACTTTGCACTATGAACAAATAAACTTAATCGATTTTTCAATTTTGTTTGGTTGGGTTCAAGTTCAATTTTGGTTTTAGATTTTTTCATTATAGACTCGAATTGAATCGGTTTGGACTTAGTTAGGGCAAATTTGCGATTTTATTTGATGTTTTTTGTAATTTAAAAATAAATCAAAACCGAATAAAGTCTAATTTGGTGATGGCGTACAATTTGAGATTCATTTTTTTTTTAAATTAGGGTTAAATTGATAGAATCTCAAAATTAAAAATTCATTTTGCTAAAAAAACAAAATAGTTGAACATAGCCCTATAGTTGAAAGTTTATTTTATATTTTATCTTTTTTTTTTCAAGAATATAATAAAAATGCAAACAAATAGTCAAAAGCTTATTTTAAAATCTTGTTTTAGCAAGTCAATGTTGTTGTCATTGATTATAGAAACTAGATTAGGCGGTGTTTCAAGCTCAACTCTCCTAAAAGACACGCTTAAAAGTTAATTAAAATTATTTTTCTTAACAATATCAACGTAAAAACTTGAATCGCCCAAATTTTTATTCGAGCCGAGTTCGTTTGCAGCACAATTTCTTCTATAACTCGAGGCTGTCTTCATCAAACACGCGAAAAATTCAAATCCCGAAGAATTTTATGGTCCGACTTGGACAGAAAGAAGTTAAATTTTGATCCACTTTTGAAACACCGCCTGTGAGATGTGTAAATGAGATCTTTTGGTCATATGCAGGGGAATCTTGATGGATAAACCAAAATACATGCTTGATAGTTGATAACCAAAGAATTCAAAATTTACTGATTCAACATAATTTACGTGCTTTCAAACACCTAAATCTTGACACACAACTTAGAAAACACGTAATCTACTTAAACCATAACATAGTTAACTCTTAGACTACCGTATAGTGACGTCTATAGATTTTAGAACATGTGCCCAAATCCATATCCATTATAAGTAGCGGATAGAGTAGAGTACTTAGGTCTTCCATCTCTCAAATTTCCTTTATTCAAAGTGTGATACTATTCTGTTAAATTAGAATATTAACGTAATATTACTCAATTAAATTCATAAAAAAGACAAACTCACCACATTCATCAACCATACGTTTGATGTGTTAATGTGACAACTCGTCAAATGAAGGCTAAATATGACATAGTATGAGAGTCCAACTTATATTGGTGAAGATACACAATCTCACATAAATAGGATTTTTATCGCTATTTAATATAATGTGTTTTTGGGTTAATCCCAAAAACAAAATCATGTGGGCTCCAGCCCAAAGTAGACAATTTTATACCGAAAACACTGGAAGACGTTGCAGTTACGCATTTGTAAGATTTCAATTGATTCAGAAATCAATTATTTTAATCGACTGCCCAAATTTAAAAAAAAAAACAATAAAATTATACGAGTCATGATTGCGCATAATTGCTAATTTTAACAAGAAAACATACATGCAAAGCTAGTTAATATATTTCCACACAAAAAAAAAAATGTATTTAAAAAAAAAAAAAAGAAATTGATTTGTTAGATTTATGCATTGTTTATAGTCATATGAAACCCAATTGGGAAAAAGTAGGACCATTTGGTTGGAATTTGGAAATGCATTGGATTGGAATCCAGCTTGCTATGATGATGAAACATGTTAATGGGCATAAACTTGCATATGATTACTAGACCTTAATTACTTTGTTAATCATACTTAACACTTGGAACATCCATCCATCATAGGCCCTTAATTACCGAGTCATTGTCTCTATTTCTTCAATTTTTATTAATATAATTATGATTTTATTTGATTAAGAAGATTTATTGCATTAGGAACAACATTGGACAGACGGCCTTACAAATCGCTGCAAGATTTGGACGCGAGAGTCGGAAGCGGACTCCCATTTCAGCGCCGACTGCCACAGAAATTTCTCCTCACCAAAATTTCAATCACTTTTCCGATTATTTCTTCCTCATTTCTCACCATTTTCCTTGTTGCTCCTCGCCGGAATTTTCCCTCGATTCGTTTGGTCGAAATGCATAGGCCTCTGGATCAGCGGTTGAGATCTGCCAAACCCGTCACCATTCATGGCTGTGCGCAGTCTGGAGACATCGTTGGGGTTCAAAAACTGCTTCGAAATGATCCATCTCTTGTCAACGAAAGAAATCCTGTTGTATGATCTTCTGGCTCGGTTTTATTTATGATTATATCCGTTGGGTATTTGCCAATTCTGCTGGGAAAAAAGTGTGTTTCGTTTTTCAGGGGTGGGCGAATTTTTGCATTTCTTGACCTTCCAATGCGTTGTTATTTAAAACATATTTGCATGAAGTTTGATTGAATTCAATTAAGATTCGAGTCTTCATTTACTTATTTGTTAATCTTGCCTAAATTACGTCATTGGTGGATCATTGTTCATTACGTTTGTGTGGAAATCTAGAACGCGGTGTTCCTTATAAGAATCATATGCTCTTTAGTCAAGTAGCCATCTCTGGAAAGAGAAAGAACTGCATCTGTTTTGTCAATGAAAAATATCCATCATTTTTGCTTATTAATTTTTCTGGAGGAGGGCTTGACGTCTAAGAAATGTGTAAGGATATTAACTGATGAATAAATGTAAATTGGGGAACCAGGTGTCTGTGTAGGCTATGGAAGGATTGGAGATTCATGATTTCCTAAAACAATCTTGTTATTCACGTAAATATGTATATGTCCCAACAAGACTATGAATGGATTGTACAACAGGAAAAACATTAAAGAAAATCTCGAACGATCCATTTGTGTTTACTCGAGTGTAATATTTACGTCTTTGACTACAATGCAGATGGGACAGACACCGCTTCATGTTTCTGCTGGCTATAACAGAGCAGAGGTAATTAAATACCTTCTTGATTGGCAAGGATCAGAGAAGGTTGAACTAGAGCCCAAAAACATGGTAAGTGGTATTTTTTTGTGTGTTTTTTCCTTTGTTGAAACTGTTTGATGCTTTAAGATGTGCAAATAAATGAATTAGCTTTTGTTTGTATTATAGTATGGGGAAACACCATTGCATATGGCGGCGAAGAATGGGTGCAATGAGGCTGCTTCGTTGCTTCTTGCTCGTGGTGCTTTTATCGAAGCCAAAGCAAATGTGATTTCTCTCTTCCCCATTAAATAGTAAATTATCTGTTTTTAATTGAGGTCCAAATCTTATTGGGATAATAACATTATTGTTTTGATTGAAATCTGTTCTTTCTTTATTTTTATATGCAGAATGGAATGACCCCATTACACCTTGCTGTTTGGCATTCACTCCAGGTTGAGGACTACTCTACCGTCAAGACACTGCTCGAGCACAATGCCGATTGCAGTGCCAAAGACGATGTTTGTACTATGCGTCGACTTCTTATTCTTAGTTTACTTGTAGAATAATGGACTAATTGCAAGGGGATCTAATTCATAAAAAATGGGATGAGAATCCTTTTGTTTACATTAAGCCTACCAATAATTAACACTATAATTTAAACAATTAGAATTGAAATAAATGATTTAAAAGAGATGGATGAGGAAAGAACAAGGAGATGATCCTTTCTCAAGAGATTGTTTAGATGCTCCAAGCAAATTGAACAATCCAAACAAAATTGAACTGTGTTTTGTTTCTTTTGACTGCAGGAGGGTATGACTCCTCTAAACCATCTCTCACAGGGCCCTGGAAGTAAAAAGTTGAGGGAACTCTTAAACCGGCATCTAGAAGAGCAGAGAAGGCGAAGGGCAATTGAGGCATGCAGTGAAACTAAAGCTAAAATGGATGAACTTGAAAATGAGCTATCACATATTGTGGGTCTGTATGAGCTCAAGATACAACTTCGAAAATGGGCAAAGGGAATGCTTTTGGACGAGAGACGAAGGGCTCTTGGGCTACAAGTTGGTATTAGAAGACCTCCACATATGGCTTTTCTTGGCAACCCTGGGACAGGTAATTTGCTGCAAGATTGTTATTTTGGGATTCCAATGATAACCCTTTTTAGTTTAAATGGAGAGATTGTATTTGTTATATTCAGGCAAGACCATGGTAGCTAGAATTCTTGGAAAGCTACTTCACATGGTGGGAATTCTACCAACAGATAGAGTTACAGAAGTACAGAGAACTGATCTTGTCGGGGAATTCGTCGGACATACTGGACCAAAAACTCGACGGAAGGTACATCTTGAGTAATATGAGGTTTAGTTTCTAATTCTACGCTTTAATATAGCATTAGAATGTAGAATTCTACACTTTACTATAGCATTAGACCGTAGAATTAGAAGATAAATCTCTCATTACTCATCTTTTAATGGGTTGAAACTTTGGTTTTCTTCCGAGCTAATTAATAATTTCATGCTTACACAGATAAAAGAAGCAGAGGGAGGAATTCTTTTTGTCGACGAAGCTTATAGGCTCATACCTATGCAGAAATCCGACGATAAGGACTATGGCTTAGAAGCCTTGGAAGAGATAATGTCTGTCATGGACACTGGGAAGCTCATCGTCATATTTGCCGGATATAGCAAGCCGATGAAGCGTGTAATCACTTCCAACGAAGGATTCTGCAGAAGGGTCACTAAATTTTTCTATTTTAATGATTTCAGCTCCGAAGAACTAGCCAAGATCCTCCACATTAGAATGAACAATCAAACAGAAGAGAGCATATTATACGGATTTAAATTGCATTCTTCCTGCGACGTAGAAGCTGTTACTCAGCTAATAGAGAGAGAAACGACGGAAAAACAGCGAAAGGAGATGAACGGAGGAATAGTAGATCCAATGCTGGTTAATGCCAGAGAAAATCTGGATTTGAGACTTGATTTTGACTGTATAGACACAGAAGAGCTGCTCACCATCAAACTAGATGACTTAGAAGCAGGCATTCGTTTGCTGTCCCAGTAAGGCAGACCATTTTTTCTGCTAGATTTTTTGATTTTTGTTTTCAATTAAAATTATGATGGATAAAGAGGAAGCAGGTATAAGATGGTGATAAACTTGAGGCATTTTTGCTTGAAATTCTTTGTACAACATTTATAATACATTACACTCCAAATATTTGGCAATTATCTTGCAATTTGTTGATATCACAGGTTGTAATGTCCCTTGGTGCTCCAGTACAATAGTGTTTGTTTTGGGTAAGAGTCTGCACGAATTTATTTTTGTGGTTAGCGCAAAACGCTTCTTATTGAGTAAGGAAGAGAAATCTACTAAAGCAGATAATTTTGTACTAAGAGTATTGAAGGGTGTTAGATATTCACTTGTGAGACCTAATGCATTATTAATCCACGAAGTTTGAATGTATAATCGACAATTGATTAATATTTGTGACATCTTTCCAACAAAGATATTTTGTTCTTAAATCATGTCTGTCATTGTCTATGTCATTGTCTATGAGCAGAAAAACAGCTAAACTAATATGGGTACAATCGAATGTTCTCTTTAGATCATTAAATTAGAGGCATACAATACTTTCATCAAAATCAAATAATAATCTTGACAAACAACAGGACACAAGAAATAACAAACAAAAAAGAAGTTAACAAATGAGCACTCAAATAAATATAGTCTAGTTTTTCCTTCGCTAGGTAGAATTAGAAAGCTCAACAACCAATCTTTGCCGTTCAAAATGTAGCCCTAGATGTCATGAACAATCTATTAAAGTTTTAGGTCGATCCAACAGTTCAAACTCCGGCAAGCTCAATTCTCCTCTGGCTACTGCAATGAAAAACGAGTTTTGTTTTCTCTCTTCTCTTTTTTTTTTTTTTTTTTTTTTTTTTTTTTTTTTTTTTTTTTTTTTTTTTTTTTTTTTTTTTTTTGTGAATGAACACACACCCTAAATGAGACTAGGTCTTCTAAACATATCATTCAATACATGAGTCTAAAATTAAAGGCTCATCAAGTTGGGCTCCTCCAACTAGAAGGAAAAAACCCAACAAATTCCCTCGACCAACTAGTTGGAGGGCGTTGTCAACCTAGCAACCGAGCGGCAAAACTCAAACTTATTCCGCGACAACATTTTTTGTCAAAATATCCAATCCATTATCATCTGTGTGAATCTTTTCAAGTTCCAACATCTTATTATCTAAAACATCACAGATCCAATGATAACGAATTTCAATGTGTTTTGATTTAAAGTGAAAAGAAGAATTTTTCACAAGATGAATTGCACTTTGATTATCACAAAATAAGACATACCTTTGTTGTTTCAACTCAAGTTCCATCGTGAACTTTCTCAACCACAACAATTCATTTGTTTTTTTTGTTTTAATTTAATATTATATTATATGCTTCTTACCCACTTATGGATGGTCCACCATTATTAGTGCGATTTTGTTTGATTTTTTTGTAATTTAAAAATAAAAAATATATAAATAATATAATACGTATTTGATTTGGTTACAATTAAAACAAAATCGAATAAGGTCTAATTTGGTCATGGCGTAAAGTTTGAGAATCATTTAAAAAAAAAATAGAGTTAAATCGATCAAATGTCATAGTTAAAAATTCATTTTGCTAAAAAAACAAAATAGTTGAACATAGCCATATAGTTCAAAGTTTATTTTATTCTTTTATCTTTTTTTTCAAGAATATAATAAAAATGGAAACAAATAGTCAAAAGCTTATTTTAAAATCTTGTTTTAGTAAGTCAATGTTGTTGTCATTGATTATAGAGACTAGATTAGGCGGTGTTTCAAGCTCAACTCTCCTAAAAGACACGCTTAGAAGTTCATTAAAATTATTTTTCTTAACAATATCAACGTAAAAACTTGAATCGCCCAAATTTTTATTCGACCCGAGCTCGTTTGCAGCACAATTTCTTCTACAGACTCGAGGCTGCCTTCATCAAACACGCAAAACATTCAAATCACGAAGAATTTTATGGTCTGAATTGTATAGATAGAAGTTAAATTTTGATCCACTTTTGAGACACCACCTGTGAGATGTGTAAATGAGATCTTTTAGTCATATGCAGGGGAATCTTGATGTATAAACGAAAAAACATGCTTGATAGTTGATAACCGAAGAATTCAAAATTTACTGATTCAACATGATTTACGTGCTTTCAAACACCTAAATCTCGACACAAAACTTAGAAAACACGTAATCAATTGAAATCCTAACATGGTTAACTCTGAGACTATTATATATAGATTTTAGAGCACGCACCCAAATCCAAATCCATTATAAGCAGCGGTTCGAGTAGAGTACTTAGGTCTTTAGTCTCTCAAGTTTCCTTTATTCAAAGTGTGATACTATAGCTTTAAATTAAAGTATAAACGTAATATTACTCAATAAATTCATAAAAAAGACAATCGCACCACATTCATCAACCATATGTTTGATGTGTTAATGTGACAACTCGTCAGATGAAGATAAAAAAAAAAAAAAAAGTATTTGAAAAAAAAAAAGAAATTGATTTGTGAGATTTATGCGTTGTTTATAATCATATGAAACCCAATTGGGGAAAAGTAGGACCATTTGGTTGGAAAAGCAAGGGATTGGAATCCAGCTTGCTTGATGAAACATGTTTATGGGCATCCAACTTTGCGTATGATTCAAATCTACAATATTCTAGACCTTAATTACTTTTTTAATCATTACTTGAACACTTGAAACATCCATCGTAGGCCTTAATTACCGAGTCATTGTCTCTATTTCTTCAATTTTTAGGGATTATGATTTTATTTGATTAAGAAGATTTGTTGTATTAGAAACGACATTGGACAGACGGCCTTATAAATGGCTGCAAGATTTGGAAGCGAGAGTCGGAAGCGGGACTCTCACATTTCATCGCCGACTGCCACAGAAATTTCTCCTCACCAAAATTTCAATCACTTTTCCGATTATTTCTTCCTCATTTCTCACCATTTTCTTTGTTGCTCCTCGCAGGAATTTTCCCTCGATTCGTTTCGTCGAAATGCGGAGGGCTCTGGATCAGCGGTTGAGATCTGCCAAACCCGTCACCATTCATGGCTATGCGCAGTCTGGAGACATCGCTGGGTTTCAAAAACTGCTTCGAAAGGATCCATCTCTTGTCAACGAAAGAAATCCTATTGTATGATCTTCACGCTCGGTTTTATTTATGATTATATCCGTTGGGTATTTGCCAATTCTGCTGGGAAAAAAGTGTGTTTCGTTTTTCAGGGGTGGGCGAATTTTTGCATTTCTTGACTTTCCAATGCGTTGTTATTTGAAACATATTTGCATGAAGTTTGATTGAATTCAATTGAGATTCAAAGTCTTCATTTACTTATTTTTTAATCTTGGCTAAATTACGTCATTGGTGGATCATTGTTCGTTACGTTTGTGTGGAAATCTAGAACGTGGTGTTCCTTATAAGAATCATATGCTCTTTAGTCAAGTAGCCATCTCTGGAAAGAGAAAGAACTGCATCTGTTTTGTCAATGGAAAATATCCATCATTTTTGCTTATTAATTTTTCTGGAGGAGGGCTTGACGTCTAAGAAGTGTGTAAGGATCTTAACTGATGAATAAATGTAAATTGGGAACCAGGTGTCTGTGTAGGCTATGGAAGGATTGGAGATTCATGATTTCCTAAAACAAACTTGTTATTCACGTAAATCTGTATATGTCCCAACAAGACTATGCATGGATTGTACAACAGGAAAAACATTAAAGAAAATCTCGAACGATCCATTTGCGGTTACTCGAGTGTAATATATACGTCTTTGACTACAATGCAGATGAGACAGACACCGCTTCATGTTTCTGCTGGCTATAACAGAGCAGAGGTAATTAAATACCTTCTTGATTGGCAAGGATCAGAGAAGGTTGAACTAGAGGCCAAAAACATGGTAAGTGGTATTTTTTGTGTGTTTTTCCCTTTGTTGAAACTGTTTGATGCTTTACGATGTGCAAATAAATGATTAGCTTTTGTTTGTATTATAGTATGGGGAAACACCATTGCATATGGCGGCGAAGAATGGGTGCAATGAGGCTGCTTCGTTGCTTCTTGCTCGTGGTGCTTTTATCGAAGCCAAAGCAAATGTGATTTCTCTCTTCCCCATTAAATAGTAAATTATCTGTTTTTAATTGAGGTCCAAATCTTATTGGGATAATAACATTATTGTTTTGATTGAAATCTATGCAGAATGGAATGACGCCATTACACCTTGCTGTTTGGCATTCACTCCAGGTTGAGGACTACACTACTGTCAAGACACTGCTCGAGCACAATGCCGATTGCAGTGCCAAAGACGATGTTTGTACTATGCATCGACTTCTTATTCTTAGTTTACTTGTAGTATAATGCACTAATTGCAAGGGGTTTATATCTAATTCATAAAAAATGGGATGAGAATCCTTTTGTTTACATTAAGCCTACCAATAATTAACACTATAATTTAAACAATTAGAATTGAAATAAATGATTTAAAAGAGATGGATGAGGAAAGAACAAGGAGATGATCCTTTCTCAAGAGATTGTTTAGATGCTCCAAGCAAATTGAACAATCCAAACAAAATTGAACTGTGTTTTGTTTCTTTTGACTGCAGGAGGGTATGACTCCTCTAAACCATCTCTCAAAGGGCCCTGAAAGTGAAAAGTTGAGGGAACTCTTAAACCGGCATCTCGAAGAGCAGAGAAGGCGAAGGGCAATTGAGGCATGCAGTGAAGCTAAAGCTAAAATGGATGAACTTGAAAATGAGCTATCACATATTGTGGGTCTGTATGAGCTCAAGATACAACTTCGAAAATGGGCAAAGGGAATACTTTTGGACGAGAGACGAAGGGCTCTTGGGCTACAAGTTGGTATTAGAAGACCTCCACATATGGCTTTTCTTGGCAACCCTGGGACAGGTAATTTGCTGCAAGATTGTTATTTTGGGATTCCAATGATAACCCTTTTTAGTTTAAATGGAGAGATTGTATTTGTTATATTCAGGCAAGACCATGGTAGCAAGAATTCTTGGAAAGCTACTTCACATGGTGGGAATTCTACCAACAGATAGAGTTACAGAAGTACAGAGAACTGATCTTGTCGGGGAATTCGTCGGACATACTGGACCAAAAACTCGATGGAAGGTACATCTTGAGTAATATCAGGTTTAGTTTCTAATTCTACACTTTAATATAGTGTTAGAACGTAGAATTAGAAGATAAATCTCTCATTACTCATCTTTTAATGGGTTGAAACTTTGGTTTTCTTCCGAGCTAATTAATAATTTCATGCTTACACAGATAAAAGAAGCAGAGGGAGGAATTCTTTTCGTGGATGAAGCTTATAGGCTCATACCTATGCATACATCCGACGATAATGACTTTGGCTTAGAAGCCTTGGAAGAGATAATGTCTGTCATGGACACTGGGAAGCTCACCGTCATATTTGCCGGATATAGCGAGCCGATGAAGCGGGTGATCACTTCCAATGAAGGATTCTGCAGAAGGGTTACTAAATTTTTCTATTTTAATGATTTCAGCTCCGAAGAACTAGCCAAGATCCTCCACATTAGAATGAACAATCAAACAGAAGAGAGCATATTATACGGATTTAAATTGCATTCTTCCTGCGACTTAGAAGCTGTTACTCAGCTAATAGAGAGAGAAACGGCAGAAAAACTGCGAAAGGAGATGAACGGAGGAATAATAGATCCAATGCTGGTTAATGCCAGAGAAAATCTGGATTTGAGACTTGATTTTGACTGTATAGACACAGAAGAGCTGCTCACCATCAAAGTAGATGACTTAGAAGAAGGCATTCGTTTGCTGTCCCAGTAAGGCAGACCATTTTTTCTGCTAGATTTACCTGATTTTTGTTTCCAATTTAAATTATGATGGATAAAGAGGAGGCAGGTATTAGATGGTGATAAACTTTAGGCATTTTTGCTTGAAATTCTTTGTACAACATTTATAATACATTACACTCCAAATATTTGGCAATTATCTTGCAATTTGTTGATATTACAGATGTAACGTCCCTTGGTGCTCCAGTACAATAGTGTTTGTTTTGGGTAAGAGTCTGCACAAATTTATTTTTGTGGTTAGCGCAAAATGCTTCCTATTGAGTAAGGAAGAGAACCCTACTAAAGCAGATAATTTTTTACTAAGAGTACTGAGGGACGTTAGATATGCACTTGTGAGATCTAATGCATTATTAATCCACGAAATTTGAATGTATAATCGACAATTGATTAATATTTGTGATGCATTTATTGATTTCGGTTAAAAAAATCTTTCCAACTAAGATATTTTGTTCTTAAATCACGTATGTCATTGTCTATGAGCAGAAAAATAGCTAAACTAATATGGGTACAATCGAATGTTCTCTTTAGATCATTAAATTATAGGTATGCAACACTTTCATCAAGATCAAATAACAATCATCACAAACAACAAAGTACAAGAAAGAGCAAATAAAAAACAAGTTAACAAATGGGTACTCAAATCAATGTAGTCTCGTTTTTCCTTTGTCAGACAAACTTAGAAGACTCAAAAACCTATCTCCGCCGTTCCGAATGTAGACCTAGATGTCACGAACAAGCTATTAAAGTTTAAAACCGATCCAACGGTTCAAACTCCGGAAAGCTCAATTCTCCTCCGGTTGCTGCAATGATCTCCGAAAATCAGTTTTGTTTTCTCTTTTCTCTTGTAGTTTTTTTTTCTTCTGTGAATGAACACACACCCTAAATGAGACTAGGCCTTCTAAACATATCATTCAAGACATGAGCCTAAAATTAAGGCCTCATCAAGTTGGGCCCCTTCAATTAAGAGGAAAAAACCCAACAAACTCCCCCGACCAACTAGTTAGAGGGCGTTGTCAACCCGGCAACCGAGTGACAAAACTTAAACTTATTCCGTGACAACACTTTTGTCAACATATTCGATCCATTATCATCCGTGTGAATCTTTTCAAGTTCCAACATCTTATCATCCAAAACGTCATGAATCCAATTATAACGAATTTCAATGTGTTGTGACTTCGAGTGAAAAGAAGAATTTTTCGCAAGATGAATTGCCCTTTGATTATCAGAAAACAAGACATACCTTTGTTGTTTCAACTCAAGTTCCATCGTGAACTTTCTCAACCACAACAATTCCTTTGTTGCCTCCACGACGGCTATAAATTCGGCTTCGGTAGTAGAAAGAGCAACACACTTTTGCAATTTAGATTGCCAAGCCATGGCTCCCCTGGCAAAAGTTACTATATGCCCCAAAGTAGATTTTCGATCATCCAAGCTTTCAGCCAAATTTGAATCCGTAAACCCAACCAACATAGACTTCTCACATCCCAAAGTTAATCTAAGATTCGTCGTTCCTCGGAGATATCTCATTATCCACTTTATTGCCTCCCAATGGTGTCTTCCCGGATTCGAAAGATATCTACTCACCATGCCAATAACGTGCGCTATATCGGGTCTTGTGCAAACCATATAGCATACATCAAGCTACCAACCGCCGAAGAATACAGAATGTTCTTCATAGAAAACTTCTTATCATCGATAGAAGGACAATGATTGTGACTAACCTTAAAGTGAGAAGAAAGAGGAACACTCACCGCTTTAGCTTTATCCAGGTTGAAAAGTCGAAGAACTTTCTTAATGTACTTTTCTTGCGATAAATGCAATTTCTTGTCATCTCGATCACAGATGACTCGAATCCCAAGGATTTGACATGCCGGTCCCAAATCTTTCGTAGCAAACGACTCACTCAAAGTCTCTCTTAGCTCATTGATTCTTGAATTGTTCCTTCCAACAATCAACATATCGTCGACATAGAGCAAAAGAATAATAAAATCACCATCGGAGAATTTTCGCACAAAAACACAATGATCGATTTTGTTCATCTTGTACTCATGTTCAACCATTACCGAACTAAACTTTCGATACCATTGTCGTGACGCTTGTTTCAAACCGTAAAGGCTCTTCACCAATTTGCAAACGTAGCCTTCTTTTATTTTTTCTTGGAAACACTCTGGTTGTTTCATGCATATCTCTTCTTGCAAGTCCCCGTGAAGAAAAGCCATCTTCACATTCATTTGTTCAACCTCTAGATTAAGACTAGTGGCTAAATGTAATGGTTTGGAAATTTTAGAACAAAATATGTAAATTTTGGATGTACATATATTAATGTTAAGTGACGTTTGAGTTGGATATTGAGTGTGTTAAATAAAAGGATACGTTTTGGAATAAAATTTGACGATTTATAAAAGAAAAGAAAATTTATTTTAGGACCGATCGATCGCAAGAGGAAGGCAATCGATCGCGAAATGGTTGAGTTCGCCAATTGGCATCCAGAGAGCTTGTCGATCGATCGCCAAAGGATAGGCGATTGATCGGCTACTGTATGCGGAAATTGGAATTCGAAGCAGAATGGGTGCCGATCGATCAGCTGAAGCACGACCGATCGATCGCCCATTCTATATAAAAGAAATAGATTGGACCCGAGAGGGGCCGATCGATCACCGAATGGGAGGCGATCGATCGGTTGGCGAATGGAGAAAGAACAAGTTCGACAGTGTAGGTGCTGATCGATCGCCCCTTGGCAGGCAATCGATCGCCCCTTATGTATACATGAGGGGTTCAGCATTTAACAAGAGCCGATCGATCGCCTCTATTAAATTAAAACGTATAAAATTAATTTTTTTAGATTAAAATTTTATTAATTACGAAAATTTGATTAAGATTAAATTAATTGAGATTAGATTAAAAATTAAGTAGAATTAAAGATTAATTAAAATCGGTTAATTTGTAAATAACTACAATTGGGAGGGTGAAATGATATTTTTAACGGATAAGAATTTGGTTTAATGGTAATTAAACCATTAAACACTATTCTAATAAGGTTAGGTGGCAGCTGCTTTTCGTGAGAAATAAAGAAATAGAGAGAGAGAAATGTGGCATTGTTTTGTGATATTACATGAAAGAAGGGAGAAAGAAAGAAAGAGGGGTAGGTGGCTTGGTAATTTCACGTGGAAGAAGCTGGAATTGTAAAAGAGGGAGAGGGAAATATAAAGAAGAAAGAAGAAGAAACGAGGAAAGTTCAGAGAGGAACCGAGGGAAGAAACCCACGAGAAAGAAAGAAAAATGGAGGGGAAAAACGTGAGATTCGTCCCTCTGCCCTTTAGGGTAAAGTGATCAACGCGTCGAGAGGATCATTTTGGTGTAGAAATCGAAAGGGTCGGTGGAGATTTCAGGAAAAGAGGTGGAATCAACATACGGTAAATATCTCTAACAATTAGAATAACTAGTTTAGACTTTATTGCCTTGATAGGTGGAGATAGATTTCAATTCCGTTTGGATCTGGATAAATTGAGATTTTTGGGTAAATTGAATGGAGATTTGATAGTTGAAGTGAGGATTGAATGTTGTTTTTAATTCAAATTAATATGAATTGTGAAAAGAATTGGTTTAATTCTGATTTTTATAAAATGTTGTTTAAATCAGATTTTATGGAAATGTGATTTTAAATTTGATTAGATTGAATTATTAAACGTAGCATTTCAAAACTTATGTTTTACGTTGAATTAAACTCATTGATTTTTAATATAAATTTCATGGGTGAGAGCGTTTTTTGTACATACATAACATTGCTTTATAACTATTTTAAAACATGCATTTAGGAAGGAGGGAGAAGAAAAACAGTGGTAACATAAGAACCTACTGAGCTGGTCTCGCCTCTTTGTGTGCGATAAGTATGACTATGAAAATATTGGGAGATTAACTATATATTCTCCTTGTGTTAAAAGTCCCTAAACCTCGCGAGACAGCAATGTGTGGGTCCTACAGCCCTACCGGTGAAAGTCCGGGAACGTGTAGGTGTGTGATGGTCATATGAGTCAATTAGAGTGGATTGTATTTTTAACATATCAATTTGAATGTTAAAAATGACATTGATTGATTTAAGAAATGTTATGGAAAGAAAATGGTTTTAAATCCTGCATTATTATTTTAATTGCACTGGATTTGATTATTCATTGAAAATGGATGGATTTGAATCATGCATATTTATTATAATGCATTAGATTTAATTGCTGAAAATGATTTTAAAACGGTGGTTGATGGGTTTTTAACGGGTTTGGATTTGATATGGATTTTAAAGCATTAATTGTTTTAATGGATTTAAAACGGTTCGAATTACGAACCTACATGCATTTTTATATAAATGACATGGTTTTCACATAAAAATATAAATGATTTAAGATGATTTCAAAATAATCATGATTAGGTGGAGGATGACGTATGAGTCTGGATAGTGTGAATAGGGTTTGGGCTAACTATTTTAGTCGTTAGATTTATTTGATAGCCAATGGCTCACTTCGTGGATATTCATATTTTTCAGATAGCAAGGACGTTCACCAGTACGGAGAAACCAAGGTAAAGTACAGTGTAAAATGAGGCATAAAACTTTTGGGTTTTAAAGTCACATATTGTGACTTATGTATTTATTTTGTTTAGCTTCCGCATGAATATTCTGATGATTAGACTGATGTAAAGATTGATGAGAATGATGATGTAGATATTTCAATTTATGAAATATCTATTTTTGGTTGGATTGATGATGATATCCTAATTCAGGATGCTAGGTAGGATTGTGTATGAAAGTTCCTACTTAGGGAACGTCTATTAGTTGACTAGGTCGTCATTGTCGGTTTGAGTTTTTCCACCTCAGGAATCCTAATCGTCAGGGCTCGTCGGATCGGGCCCTGACTCTACCAAGAACAACACGAATAGATTGCATTTTCACTACATGAGCAAAAATCTCGCCAAAGTTAATACATTTTCTTTGTGAGAAACCTTTCACTACCAACTGAGCCTTGTATCGAGGTTGTGAGGTATGCTCATCTTGCTTCAATCGATACACCCATCAATTTTTCAAGGCCTACTTGCCCTTAGGCAACTTTATTAGCTCGAAAGTGTTGTTCTCACGAAGAGATTGCATCTCATCCTCCATGACATCTGTTCATTTCTTTTTGTTTTCATCTTTTATTGCTCCTTGAATGTAACACCCGGATTTTTAGTTTTTTTGGAATTGCCGTATATGGGCATTTTTGTACATATAGCGAAATAAGTCCGTTTTGTGAACGAAAGATTTTATTAGAACCCTAATGATTTATATGGATTTTAGGAGAAATAAGAAAATTTTAGAAATCCAAATCGAAAGTGTGACGCTTGGTTTCCGTTTTTAACCTTATATTGTTTAATTCGTAAGAATAGTAAATTAATTCCGTTTTACGAACGGAAAGTTTCGTTAGAACCCTAGAAGTAAGTTGGAATGTTTGGTGAAATAAAAAAGTTTGGAGAAACCGAATCGATAGGTTAAATAATGAAATAAGCAATATAAAGTGAAAAGGGGCAAAATAGTAAATTTTATTATAAAAATTTAATAAAAATAGGAGCCCAACCCTTTCTCCCATTCTGCATTTCACGAAGGAATGGAGAAAGCACCAGAGAACTGAAGTTCTCTTCCCCTCTTGCCGTTTCTCTCAAACCGATGCCAATTTCCCCTCCGATCAACGCTGCTCCTTCACGTTTCCTTCCCGAAACTTCTTCCTAGGTAAGAATCTATAGTTTTGGAGCTTTAGTTCTCAATTTCTAGGTCATTAAATGGTTAGGGTTTCGTTAGGTTTTTGTCAAATTAGTCGAGTTATGTTAGAAACGGTTAGGTATCGCCGTATTCATGATTATTGGACGTAGTTAAGTGATTTAATGTGTGTGGTTAGATATCTAAAGGTTGGAAAAGTTGAGAAAACGCCATTAATGGAAGTTTATGAATATCGAGCACGAATTGCTTGATAAAATGCCTCAATGAGATAAAATAGAGTTTTAGGAAAACTTCCATTAGCTAAGAGTTTCGTTTAGCATTTAGAACGGTTTATATGAATTTAGTTCTAATAATGGAACAGTGAAATTTTTTAGGTGACGAAGCTCGGAACGAAGTACTCGAATTGCAAAAGACGAGAGGTAAGTCTTCGTGACTTGTTTGGCCGATCCGACCTACACCATAGGAGAGTTAATTATTTGAGGATATTTGGTGAAGTTATTGTTTAGTGTAGGTTGGATGGGTAGTCTAGGATAATTGTTACATTAGAACGTTTTCATTTGGTTCTATGTATTGTTTATGCTTTCCTTACTTTTATTGTACAAATCCATGTTCATGCATCATGTTTTACGAACTAGCACGAAAAATGAATTTCTGCATACGTTTTCATGAAAAGAAACAACTTATGAAAGATATGAATGTATATAATCCCGGTCATATCGGGGTGGGGTTCAGACATGGCTGTCTTGAGAGGAGGAGCATATTTTCCTCCCAGTAGATGGAAAGGGCTATCTAACCGCCAGATGTGCCCTCTCCATCTGGTGAGAGTAAACCCCTGGTGACGCCCATGCTATGTAACTAAAGAATGAAAATGAATGCACGATTTTATGAACCGCATACACATGGTACACATTTGTATTTACGAGGATTTACGGAGCCTTTTTAGCTCATAGGTTATTTCTATGGTGTAGGTAATTTTGAAACAGGTGAGAAATACGTCCCGCTACCAGACGAACGCACAGATTGAAGGAGGATGCCCGTGGGAGCGTGCTGGGAAGTCGAGGCATTTTTGACCCGTGGGAGCAACGATTAGGTATTTTAAGGATTTTGGGTTATTTTGGGCTGATGGATGATGACATAGAAAACATATATTAGGGTGCTTGGTACTGGATAGCGTATATAGTGATGTTTTGACATTTCTGGATAGTTCTATGGATGGATGTCGTTTTGGATGATTTAGAGTCAAGTTGTTGCTTGAGGGGAACATGTTGTTTTAGTCGGTTTTGATGATTAAAGATTGAGGAGATTGATTTATGGATGAATGTATGGTGAAAATGTTGATAGATGTTTTCAGGTATTTTACTATGTTTAGAGTGGAATTGAGTCGTTACATTTTGTGTTTGGAAAATTGAGAAACGTATGAGGGTTTGAGGGTTTCATGTCAAATGGTTTTTATATATGTAAATGCATGATGAGAGAAAGGTGAAGGAGAAGAATTAGTGATGTGTGTGAAAAATGAAGGATGAAGGGAGGAAGGAGAGGTGATGGCAAAGGCAGCTCTCTAGATTTCAAATCCAGAGAGGTTACCGATCGATCGCCAGGGAGGGCAATCGATTGGCTGCTGTTGGCTGTTGGCTGTTGGCTGTTGGCTACGGCCTGGAAGAAATTCCAGAGCGTATGCCGATCAATCGCTTGGTGATGGTGATCGATCGGCTGAGTGTGATCGCCAGGGGGCGATCGATTAGGCGATCGATCACCTGGCAAAAAATGCTACAGCCGATCGATTGACTATACAAATTTTGGGCGAAATGCCCTTTTTGCCCTCGATCACTTGGCCGATTGTTCTTCTAATTTAATGTATTTTTCTTTAATTGGTTTTCGAGGTTTTAGAAAACGATTTTCAAAGATCCTAGACTTCGATTTAATGCTTTAAAGGTAAAAGTTCACAAAAAAAAAAAGAAGATGAAAAATGAAAATTTTTACGAAAATTTCGAGGGTTAGAATTAAGGGTCGTTACAATTAAAGTTCTCGGGTTCTCCTCCCTCGGTGAGAAACACATACTCATGTGACAGGTATCTAACCGAAGGACGTCTCTCACGAGTAGACCGCCTTAGTTCATTAGAAAAAATGAATTCCTCAACATTTTCTTTCTCTTGCTTATCGTTATTGTCAACATTAGCTTCAACGCTGGAATCAACATCAATATCAACAAAATCATTAGTATTTAAAGGATTACCAACATGTAAATTCATACCTTGATTTTCAATTGGGACGTCGTTGGTGATTATCGGGGTAGGAGTAGTTGGAATTGGATTCATGTCAACCATCTTTTCATTTGCTTGAGTAGGAACAACCTTGTCCACCTTGCCGATATCTTCAATTGTATAATCCTCAATGAATACAACATCTCGACTACGAACAAGCTTCCTATTAATCGGATCAAAGAACCGATATCTAAACTCATCAAGCTCATAGCTGACAAACATGCATTTCTTGATCTTATCTTCTAACTTTGACCTCTCGTCTTTGGGAACATGCACGTAAGTCATACACCTAAATACCCGTAGATGATCATAAGAAACATCTTTAACATTTCAAACACGGTTCGGCACATCAAAGTTCAAGGGAACACATAGTGTGAAGTTTAGCACAAGTACCACCGTACTCAATGCTTCACCCCAAAAATATCTTGACAACTTTGCTTGTGAAAGCGAACACCTCACCCTTTCCACCAATGTCCAATTCATTCATTCGGCCAACCCATTCAATTGCGGTGTTTTTGGAGGTGACTTTTAGTGACGAATACCTTGTTCTCGACAATACTCATCAAAAGGTCCAATGTACTCTCTCTTGTTATCCTATCAAATAAACTTCAACTTTTTCTTGGTTTCCCTCTCGAACGAAGCTTGAAATGCTTTGAAGGTATCTAGCACTTGATCTTTTGTCTCCAATGTATAAGCCCAAATGATGTGCCCTAGAGGGCCGTCACTCGATCACAAACCAAGACACAAGTTTTATCAAACCTATTCACTAACAAGCTCAATTCTTTTACAGGTATTGATGGCTTCGAAGACCTCTTCAAGGACTTGGATTGGGAGCCGAGCACAATGGACATTGATCAGCCCTTGCACATGCTATCGTGGGAACTAAAGAGGGAAGCACTTGAAGAAGAGATTTTTCTCCCTTGGAATTAAATTGTAACCAAACATTTACTTTTTTTCTTGTTGTTTTGGCAAACTTTTAGCCTTGTATTTTGTGGGCAAACATTGGCCTTCATGTAATGTTTTATAGTTGCATGCATCCTTAGGCATTAAGATTAGATATATGTTAAGTTAGATGGTGGTTGAAAGTTGGTTGAAGCAAAAGAAATGGAGAGAAGCCAAACATGAGCTGAAGATTGGAGAGGAGCCCAACATTGGCCAAGCATAATGGCTCGTTTTTTGCATCCCAAACCCAACCCAAACAACCAACCACCCTAGGTCTATAAATATATGGTTATTGGTGCTTGTAATGGTTATTGATGATATGAGAATAACCTAATTTTTCTACAGAATTCGGCCATGAAGATTGGTGAACGGTAAGCTCGGTTTGGTCAAGAACCGAGAAGGAGTTCTATCTTCTTTGACCTTTCAAGCCCACAGTTGCTTGAATAGCCATTGTTCTGCTCTTCTTCCCTCTCTTTCCAGAGTAGGATACATGAAGAAAGCGGCCATAACCTGTTCCATTTGCTGCCATCTTCTTTGGAAGACTGTTATGCCGAGAGCTTACGAAACATTGCTCATCAGACAGCATCTGGAATTCTTTGCGTAACTTTTTATTTTCTCATCATCTGGACCTGAAAATTTGAGGAAACATTGTTCACACATATATAAAGAAACCCTAAAATTTCATTGCATTTGGATTCCATTTGGTTGGTTAAATCGTTGTTCGATTTTGAGGTATTCTCGGTCTAGCCGAGTTGCTGTTTTCTAACTTTGTTATTTGTGGGTAGAACACGACCCCCTTGCAGGCAGAATCGTGTCATGTGGTATCAGAGCCTTAAGGCTTTCCCTGAAGGCTAGCAATTGAATGGTTTGATTTTTCTTATCCATTTTCTTACCCATTTTTCGATTCTGTTTTTCTGGTTTACTAGTTTCTGCAAAAAACAGAAAACTGTTTTGTGTTTTTTATTCTGTTCTTGCTTTTCTAACCTGATTTCTTTACTTTAATCTTGCTTCTTATTGCGTGTTAATCCTCCCAGTACATATCTGAACTTGTTATAGCTGGAGCACAAAATTTTATGTTCGGAAATGGTGTGTTAATCTGCTAGTTTTCAAAGTTCAAATCGATTCACTTTTTTTTTTTGAAAACCCAGAAAACTGATTGCATTTTCCCTTGGTGTTCTTACTTTTGCTGCTGTTTGTATGAAATTCCTTTTCATAAAAGTTGTTTCAAAATATTCTTTGATCTGTTGTTAAGCATGTCTAAAATAAAATGTGATTAAATCTGCTATTTGCTGTTTGATTTTGATTAAATCTGTTGTTTGGTGATTTATGCAAAACTGAGAAGAGCTAAATGCTAACCATAACCATTGCCTGCTGTAGTTTATTTTAAAGCGATTCTACAGAACAATGTTTCCATTTTAAATCGACCAAGACCTAAACCTAATATTACTTTTCATCTGAAGAATGTTGCAAAAGGAGAAACTACCTGTTTTTGGTTAAACAAAAAAATGGCAGAATGTTCCACTCTAGAAGTTTCCTCTTTGATACGTTTTGCTTTATGCTTTTTGCTTTTTACTTTTCCAAAACTTGTTAGCTGTTAATTTTTGTAGAGTAAACTTCAATTCGTGCATGAGCTGAGTGTTTGATTACCTTTCATTTTAACAAGCATTGGTAAAGTGAAGGGTAGTAGTTGATAGTGAATTTGACCCATCTAACTTAAAACAGCCATAACTTCCGCTACGGGTGTCGAATTTTTACCCGCGACCCGGCAAATCGAATCTCTCGAAGAGATCTACAAATGTCAGTTGTCACTATCCCTGTGACAGCCCATTTCGGGCCCAAAAAAGATCGTTAGGCCCTCAAAACTGCGTTCTAAATTTCTGCCAACCCTTAGACACTCTAGGTTAAATTTCTAGTTAGGTTCACTACCTTTTTCCTTCCTTAACACTTAGGTTCAACTTAAATCTAATTAAAAATTTTCCTTCCTAAAACCTTAGAGATCACATGAAGACAAGAAGGGGAATTAACCGAGAGCCAAACCAAGACATGACTCAAGAACCAAACCGAGGTAAGGACATTCTCCAACCCGAGACTCACATCCCTCAAGAAGGAGAGTCAAACTTGCAAGGACAATTGAATGGCCTTAGTGGAGAAGTCAATAACCTAGGCCAACAACTTAGAGAACTAACCCTTGGCATGCAACACATTATGGAGATCCTTAGCAAGCAAAATTCTGGAGAACCCTCCCGAGAGCCTACAGCTATGGTGAGACTTGATAATCCTAGAAGGAGGTTTTCACACCAAGAACCTTATCCAAATGTAGAAAGACCCGATAACCCTAGGAGGAGATTTCAAGGCTTTGACTATCGAGATGAGGATGAATGGACCTTTGACGAAGAAGAAAATTTTTGGTCGGGCCGTCAAAAGAACTTAGAGGATCTGAGGAGCGTTAAGTTGCATGTTCCTCTATTCAACGGCACGTGCGATCGTAATACTTTTTAGATTGGGTAGATAAAGTGGAGAAAGTTTTTGACAACTATGAATATTCAGAGAAAGTGAAAATCCAATTAGTTTCAGTAGAACTCATGGGATATGCAGCCGTTTGGTGGTCCAACATTAAATCCCAAAGACAAAATATAGTAGATGACCCCAATACCACGTGGAGATTAATGAAATCCCTCATGACCAAAATATTCATTCCTACTCAATACCGTCAAGAACTGTTCTTATAAATCCAAAATCTAAGACAAGGAGGTCGGTCCGTTGAGGAATACCTTATCGAGTTTAAGACCGTTAGGATTCGAGGAGATATGGACGAACCTGAGGAACAAGTGCTTGGAAGATTTATTCGAGGACTGAACCGAGATCTAGGAGACATTGTTAAGTTGCACCCCCTAGAGATCCTTGATGCGGTAGTGCAGATGACTATGAGAGTGGAGCGACAACTTAGTAGGAAGAGGAAATCTAGTTTTACTCTGAAATTTCCACCCCAGAATACCTCAAAGGTTAAACCAAAGCCACCTGAGCCAAGCAAGACTTTCACCTAGGTTGAAGGAAAGAAAACTTTCACACGCAATTGGCCACTCAAAGAATCAAGCAGTAAAACCCTAGTAGATAGTGTCAATCCCCCTAGATCGCGAGAGATGAAGTGCTATATATGTCATGGCGTGGGTCATTTCATGGCTCAATGCCCCCAATAGACGAGTGATGATCCTCTAGGAGGACACTAGAGAGTTTATAAGCGAGGACGAACAAGAAGTGGTAGAAGAAGATGAGGAGGAGAGTGATTCCCAAGAAGAAATTATTCACGCACCCAAAGGACCCCTACTTATGGTGAGAAGACGTGTCCTCGTGACTAAGAGTTCGGGAGAAGACTGTCAGCGAGAGAACATCTTTCATAGTAGATGTCTTATCAAGGATAAGTTATACTCCCTGATTATTGACGGAGGTAGTTGTGCAAATGTAGCCTCCAAGGACTGAAGACTAGTGCTCACCCTACCCTTACAAGCTACGATGGCTAATTGATAAGGACGATGTCAAGGTTACCAAGCAAGTGAAAGTAGAGTTCTCCTTAGGGAAGTATAAGGACACGGTCCTCTGTGATGTTGTACCTATGAGCGCAAGCCTATTACTCCTAGGTCGACCCTGACAGTTTGATCGAAGAGTTAAGAACGATGGTTACTCTAACTGTTATTCCCTTAAATTTGAAGGAAAGACTCTCAAGTTCGCTCCCATGATCCCTGAACAAATTTCTAAAGATGACTACAAGAAAAGAAGCTGAGAACAAGGCTAACCTGTTCATGACTAAGAAGGAAATGGAAACATCTGTACGTATAGGAGATCCTTTGATTTTGATTCTATTTTGAGATAAAGTTATGGAACTAGGAGTTATTCCTGAAACTGTTAAGACTTTACTTAATCAGTTCCAAGATGTATTTCTGGAAGAGTTACCTCAACGTTTACCACCCTTACGCCGTATTGAACACCAAATAGATCTTCAACCTGGAGCTGCGCTACCTAATCGACCAGCCTATCGAATGAACCCTGAAGAAACCAAGAAGCTGCAGGACCAAGTCCAAGAACTATTGGACAAAGGATACATAAGAGAGTCTATGAGGCTCAAGTATATGTTAGATGAACTCAGTGGGGCCACCATTTTCTCTAAAATAGATATTAAAAGTGACTACCATCAAATTAGGATGAAGGAAGGTGACGAATAAAAGACCGCCTTCAAGACAAAATATGGATTATTTGAATGGATAACAATGCCCTTTGGATTATCGAACGCCCCGAGTACATTCATGAGACTTATGCACTACGTGCTTAAGGATTTCTTAGGAAAGTTTATAGTTTGACGACATACTGGTGTATAGTCTAGACCTCCCACAACACCTCAACCATCTTAGTATACTTTTCCAAATCCTACGAAAAGCTTAGTTATACAGAAATTTAAGCAAATATTCATTCGCGCAAGATAAGGTTTACTTTCTAGGGTTTGTTATTTCCAAGGATGGAATGGAAGCTGATGTTGACAAGATCAAGGCCATTAATGATTGACCTACACCTAATTCTATAACTGAGGTACGTAGCTTCTATGGACTAGCCTCTTTTTATAAGAGGTTTATCAAGGACTTTAGCTCAATTGTCTCACCACTTACGGATTGCACGAAGAAAAACCAAGAGTTTACCTGGACCTCAGGCTGGCAAAAAATATTTGAGCTAATTAAGGACAAGTTATGCCACTCACCCGTGCTTGCACTCCCAGATTTTAGTAAAGTATTTGAAATTAAGAGTGACGCTTTTGGAGTAGGCATATGAGCTGTACTCATGCAAGAGGGGAAACCCATTGCATATTTTAGTGAAAAGTTGAAATGAGTTGCACTCAATTACTCCATATACGATAAAGAATTTTATGTTGTTATAAGAGCATTAGAGCACTGGCAATATTACCTCTTGTCCTGAGACTTTGTTATCAATACTGACCATCAAGCCTTGAGACACATCAAGAGTCAGCATAAATTGAACAAGAGACACGCCAAATGGGTGGAGTTTTTAGAAAGGTTTCCATATACCCTTAAGTATGTAAAAGGAGAAAATAATGTTGTGGCCGATGCACTCTTTAGAAAACGCATTCTACTTACGGAGCTAGGGACTAGGTTCTTTGGTTTTGAATGGATTAAGGAAAACTATGAAACCGACCCTGATTTTGGATCATATTACACTATGTGCATGAAAAAGGTTGTAGGAGAATATCGCCTCATGGATGGCTATTTAGTCAAAGTGGGAAAGTTGTGCATTCCCCAAGGAAGTTTAAGACGAAGCCTTGTAAACGAAGCTCATTGTGGAGGCCTAGCAAGTCACTTTGGAGATAAAAAGACCTTAGACACGCTTAAGGAACACTTCTATTGGCCCCACATGATGAAGAATGTGCACCGCATGTAGACGTTCGCGATTTGCAAGAAGGCTAAGAGTAAGATTCTTTCTCAAAGTTTATACATGCCTTTACACGTCCCATCACACCCTTAGGTGAAAGTTAGTATGAACTTTATTTTAGAATTACCACGAACTGCACGAAGTAATGACTCTATAATGGTGGACATAGATCGATTCTCCAAGATGACACATTTTATCCCTTGTGCCAAGACTGATAATTCTACCTTAATAGCTGACCTATACTTTAAAGAAGTCGTTCGCCTGCGTGGTATTCCGCATTCCATAGTGTCGGATAGGGACACTAAATTTTTGAGTGCCTTTTGGACCACTTTGTGAAAATGGTTGGGGATTAGATTGTGCTTCAGCACTTCCTTTCATCCCCAAACCGATGGTCAAACGAAAGTTGTCAACAGGACGCTAGGTACCCTCTTACGTAGTGTTGTAGGTAAGAAACTATCTAACTGGGATATGGTACTTCCAGGTTTGGAGTTTGCCTACAACCGCACCCTTTATTCCACTACTCAGCAATCGCCTTTTGAGGTTGCATACGGGTTTAATCCATATACACCGCTAGACCTTTTTCCCTTACCCTTAAAAGACTTAGCTAATCCAACATGAGTGGATAAGGCTGAACGCGTTAAAAAATTATACGAGACTGCACGCAAAGCCATCAAAAAGACCAATGAAAGGGTTGCTAAATAAGCCAACAAAGGATGCCGCGAAGTTATCTTTAATGAATGAGACTTAGTTTGGTTACACTTGATAAAAGAAAAGTTTCCCGTCAAGGGGAGATCCAAATTAATGCCTAGAGCTGAAGGACCATTCAAGATGTTGGAAAGGATCAACAATAATGTTTATAAGATTGAGCTACCTGGAGACTATAGAATTTCAACCACCTTTAATGTCCAAGATCTCTCTCCTTACAAAAGTGACGATGATGACATCGAGGAGACCCAATTAAAGGATTTGAGATCAAATCCTCAATCACCTGGGGAGGTTGATGTGCCCCAGAGGGCCATCACTCGATCACAAACTAAGGCACAAGCTTTATCAAACCTATTCACTAACAAGCTCAATTCTTTTGCAGGTATTGATGGCTTCGAAGACCTCTTCAAGGACTTGGATTGGGAGCCGAGGACAATGGACATGGATCAGCCTTTGCACATGCTATCGTGGGAACTAAAGAAGGAAGCATTTGAAGAAGGGATTTGTCTCCCTTGGAATTAAATTGTAACCAAACACTTACTTTTTTCTTGTTGTTTTGGCAAACTTTTAGCCTTGTATTTTGTGAGCAAACATTGGCATTCATGTAATGTTTTATAGTTGCATGTATCCTTAGGCATTAGGATTAGATGTATGTTAAGTTAGGTGGTGGTTAGAAGTTGGTTGAAGTAAAGGAAATGGAGAGAAGCCAAACATGGGCCGAAGATTGGAGAAAAGCCCAACATTGGCAAAAAAAAAAAAAAAAAAAAAAAAAAAAAAAAAAAAAAAAAAAAAAAAAAAAAAAAAAAAAAAAAAAAAAAAAAAAAAAAAAAAAAAAAAAAAAAAAAAAAAAAAAAAAAAAAAAAAAAAAAAAAAAAAAAAAAAAAAAAAAAAAAAAAAAAAAAAAAAAAAAAAAAAAAAAAAAAAAAAAAAAAAAAAAAAAAAAAAAAAAAAAAAAAAAAAAAAAAAAAAAAAAAAAAAAAAAAAAAAAAAAAAAAAAAAAAAAAAAAAAAAAAAAAAAAAAAAAAAAAAAAAAAAAAAAAAAAAAAAAAAAAAAAAAAAAAAAAAAAAAAAAAAAAAAAAAAAAAAAAAAAAAAAAAAAAAAAAAAAAAAAAAAAAAAAAAAAAAAAAAAAAAAAAAAAAAAAAAAAAAAAAAAAAAAAAAAAAAAAAAAAAAAAAAAAAAAAAAAAAAAAAAAAAAAAAAAAAAAAAAAAAAAAAAAAAAAAAAAAAAAAAAAAAAAAAAAAAAAAAAGTAGGATACATGAAGAAAGCGGTCATAACCTGTTCCATTTGCTGCCATCTTCTTCGAAAGAGTGTTATGCCGAGAGCTTACAAAACATTGCTCATCGGACAGCATCAGGTGTTCTTTGCGTAACTTTTTATTTTCTCATCATCTGGACTTAAAAATTTGAGGAAACATTGTTCACACATATATAAAGAAACCCTAAAATTTCGTTGCATTTGGATTCCATTTGGTTGGTCAAATCGCTGTTTGATTTTGAGGTATTCTCAGCCTAGTCGAGTTGCTGTTTTCTAACTTTGTTGTTTGTGGGTAGAACACGATGCCATTGCAGGCGGAATCGTGTCACCAAACTTTTTGAGAATGATCATCGATAAAAGTTACAAAGTAATACAGCACTACCAAGTGACATTGTCTTCATCTACCCACACGCATTGGAATGCACCAAATCTAGTAACTCCGACTCTTTTTTCGATGCGGATGATCTAAACGACACCCGTCTTTATTTTCCGATCAAACAATGCAGACATCTCTTCAAGTGCGCATTTGGAACCCACAAAGCACATTCTTCTTAGCCAACATAGCTAAGCCTTTCTCGCTTTATGAGCCAAGTGCTTGTGCCACAACTCGGAAGAAGAATCATTTTCACAAGTGTTGATGTAACACTTGGATATCCTAAATCAGACAACATATAAATTCGAACACCGCTTGCCTTTTACAACAACCATCAATCCCTTTTTAAGCTTCTATTTATCACCTGAAAAAGAATTGCAAAAGCCTTCACAAACGATAAAAGATTGAAGCGAATATCGAGAATATGCTTAACACCTTTGAGAATAAGTGTAGTAGTGAGACGTCTCAACACAAACATCACATATTCCGACCACTTTAGTTTGACCACTATTGCCCATACGAGCAATACCAAAATCACTGGTGATATCCCAAATCTGACGACATACAAATTCGAACGCCGCTTGCCTTTTGCAACAACCATCAATCCATTTTTAAGTTTCCATTCATCACCCGAAAAAGAATGGCAAAAGCATTCATCATTCAACCTTCCAAACGATAAAAGATTGAAGCGAATATCGAGAATATGCTTAACACCTTTGAGAACAAGAGTAGTGTCATTAGTCGTCTCAACACAAACATCACCTATTCCAACCACTTTAGCTTGACCACTATTGCCCATACGAACTATACCAAAATCACTGGCCTCATATGTTGAGAAAAGATCTCGTCGTGAGGTAGCGTGGGTAGAAGCACCACTATCTAGGTTCCAATCCATCTCATCACAAGATACATTAACATTCTCAACATCATTATCACAAACAACAAGAAAATCATCTACAATAGCAACATCATCATGATTTTTACCTTCTTTGTTGTTGGCGGTGGTGGCAGTGTTGTTGTTTTTCTTCTTGTTCTCCTTCTTCAACTTTTGTCAATACTTCTTTATATGGTCCTTCATACCACAATGATGACATTCAAAGTTTGCCCACCTATTGGAAACCCCACGTGATGTGCTATGATCACTCGAACCACAACATTGACTCCTCCCCCTCGATTCAGTAACCAACGCCTCAGATTGCAAAGAGGAAACTTGTGTCTTTCGTCTCATCTCTTCATTCAACACACTACTCTTGACTAAATCTATCGCTAGAACACCATTTGGAGCGGAATTCGATAACGTCATTCTAAAAGTCTCACATGAGCTACGCAAAGTACTAAGCAGCCATAAACCTTGTATCCGTCATCAAAGCTAAATTTCATTGCGTCCAATTAATTAATGATTCCTTGAAAAATATTCAAGTGAGCGGTCATCGGAGAACCACCTTGATACCTTAAGGACATCATTTACTTGATCAAAAATAGTTTATTATTTCTCGTCTTCCTCTCATACAATTCTTCAAGTTTGGACCAAAGAGTACGAGCATGAGTAATCGAGATCACATGATTCAAAACATTGTCATCAACCCATTGACGAATGTAACCACGTACTTGTCTATGCAACAAATTCCACTCATCATCGCTTTTGTCTGCGAGTTTGTCCGTAGAGAACACCAACAAGTGAAAACCTTTGACATAGAGCAAGTCTTCTATTTTACTCTTCCAAATATTGTAATTAGATCCATTCAAGCTCACTATTCTAGATGTGTTAGTCTCCAATCTTATATCCAAATAAAAAACTATGCTCTGATACCAATTTGATTGGAAAGAGTTTGTTGCAACAGAAGTTCGATTCAAAACAACCTTTACAATCCGAGTATAAGAAAATTGACCAACTAACAATAAAATCACACTCACAATGCAAGATAATTTTTAGCGTGAAAAATCTCTCAAGACGAGAGTAAAAACCACGAGACCCGTATAGGCTGCTTAACAATCCACTATGATCAATATGGGTACAATCAAAGGTTCTATCTAGATCATCAAACTAAAGGCATACAACACTTTCTTCAAGATCAAATAACAATCTTGGCAAACAACAAGACACAAGAAAGAGCAAACAAAAAACAAGTTAACAAATGAGTACCTAAATCAATACAATATCATTTTTCCTTTGTCAGGCAGACTTAGAAACATCCAAAGCTGATCTCCACCATTCCGAATGTAGCCCTAGATGTCACCAACAAGCTGTCAACGTTCAAGCCGATCTAACGGTTCAAACTCTTGCTAGCTCAATTCTCCTCAGGTTGCTGCAATGAACTCTGACAATAAGTTTTTTTTTTTTTTTTTTTCTCTTGTTGTTGTCTTGTTGTTTTGGTGAATGAACACACACCCTAAATGAGACTATGTCTTCTAGACATATCATTCAAGATATGAGCCTAAAATTAAGACTTCATCAAGTTAGACCCTTCCAACGAGAAGGAAAAAACCCAACAGTTTGAATGTATAATCCACAATTGATTAATATTGGTGATACATTTATTGATTTCTGTTAAAAAAATCTTTCCAACAAAGATATTTTGTTCTTAAATCATGTGTGTCATTGTCTATGAGCAGAAAAACAGCTACACTAACCCTTTTAATATCTTACATTGACATTTGTATCTTAGTTTAAGAAAATTGTACGTTCTAATTTTCTTTCTTCGAAATTAAAATTTATTCGTTCGATCGAACCAATCTGAGATTGCCACAATGTTATGTTTATTTTTTCATTGACTCTATAAATATAATTATTGACGTGATATATAATGATTAGTGTAATTAATATAATAAATTATAAATAATTAATTCAATATAAACGGGGCTGTAGTTGGTTAAAAAAAAAGGGTAAAGTGCAATTTGGCCCCTACAACTAGGTCAAATGGGCAATTTACACCGTAAACTTGGATAATGGGCAATTTGGCCCCTACAACTAGGGTAAAGTGCAATCTGGCCCCCTACCGTCTCATTTTCCGTTAAAATAGCACGTTTTCGTCACGTGCCTTATTTTTCTTCCAAAAATATCCTTCTCTCTTTCTCTCTCCTACCCTCACTCTCTCGCTCGCTCTCTTCCATTTCCGCCATTGTTTTACAGAGAAAAAACTTCATATTTCTGAAGAGAAGTAAAACTAAAATTTTCACTAATTTCTGTCGGAAACCAGGGTCGAATAAGAGACTCTCTCTGAATGAATTAATAGCGGCCAGAAACAATCTCAGCGGCGTCAAAATGCAGAGACCCAACTACCAAATCGAAGAGTAAATAATCTTCCATTGATGGCGAAGATGGAAGACGACGAAGATTATGAAAAATGAAAAACCCAAGATTGATTATGTAAAAATAGTTCAACGCTAGTTATCATTGCTGGTTATCAAGGAATCGAAATTGAAGATGTTGATTGAATCTTGTTCCTCCTCCCATTAAAATCTGAGAAAGAAACAAAAACCAGAACCACCGTCGCATCAACCACCTACATCCGCCATCGCCAAAACCAGCTCTCTCCGAGCACTCAACCTCGAATCCAGTAACCTCTTCCGACAACTATCCCCGCTTCAACTCCCCCCTCGTTCCTCCCATCTACGCTTCAGCTGACCGTCCTCCGATCGCCAACCAGGACGAAGACGACGACGAAGATGACGACGAAGATGACGAAGAAGAAGACGACGAAGAAGCTGACTCTGATTCTAACTCTGAAGCCGAAACGAGGTGTCGACCATGCCTAAGGGGGTTGACCAGACGCGATTGAGGTGTCGACACCTAAGTCAACCGCCATTAGAGAATTTCTCCAAACACAAACAAAACAAATTATTTCAGAGGTCAAATAAAAGAAAAATCTTGCAGTAAAGTCATCAGTCGAAAGAGGAAGGGACAGGTCAAGAAAAGGAAAAATGGGTCGCTGACCTTCATTTTGTGGAGCATTTCCATAGGTGTCATGTTGTTAGAAGAGATTTCTTCGCATTCGGAGGAAGACTGCAGAATGCAGGTGAGTTTAAATAGACGTCGTTGTTTTGACTTTTGAGACAAAGCTCATGAGCTCTTTGGCTAAAGTTGCAGTCCAGCTGAAGAAAATGATAGTGATGATACTCATAGGAGATCCGCCATTTTCGCCATCTTAAACTTTTTGTCTTCATCTTAAGGTTGATGGCGGAGGTGGAGAGGCTGAAGTAGCCGACAGGAAATGGACTCTGTAACAAAAATTACTGAACTTTTGGAGAGAGAAACAATCAGAATGATGGGCATTTTCTCTGTAGCTTCGGGTAACCATTTTTTTCCCACTCTCTGTAGACCCTGTTTCCGTTTTGCTCCACTGTAGTCTGGATTGCTAATAGACAGAAATTAGTGAAAATTTTAGTTTTACTTCTCTTCAGAAATGTGAAGTTTTTTCTCTGTAAAACAATGGCGAAAATGAGAGAGAGCGAGGGTAGGAGAGAGAAAGAGAGAAGGGTATTTTTGGAAGAAAAAGAAGGCACGTGACGAAAACGTGCTATTTTAACGGAAAATGAGACGGTAGGAGCCAAATTGCCCATTATCCAAGTTAACGGTGTAAATTGTCTATTTCACCTAGTTGCAGGGGCCAAATTGCAATTTACCCAAAAAAAAAAAAAAAAAAAAAAAAACAGATGAACTAAAAATGAAACAAAGAAAAACATGAACCAGGAAAAGCATTCTCAAAGAAGATTTCTTGATTTAGCTTTGCTTTGATCTTCCTTCCTGTTGGTCATCCGTTCCCTCTCTCTCTCTGGAACGGATATGGTGTCGGGTTCATTATCTCTCCTTTCCTCCTCTTTGTTTCCTTCGATTTCCAATCCCGATTCGTCTTCTTCTTCCACCTCCCTCAAGTTCAGATATTTCTCTCACTCCTCCCTTCCATGCCTTCATTTTCGGAAGTCCCTCAGATTCGCTTCTTCCAAGATCTCTTGCGCTGATTCTTCTAGTCAATTTTCCCAAGATGGGTCACCGCAGCGGTTCGCGCAAAGCAATTCTATCGCTGATTTCATGAGGTTCAAACGGGGCGGCGATGGAAGCGACAGTGAACTTCAGACGGCCGTCGTTAGCTACAGAAAGAGGTTCCCCTGGTCTCTTCTCCAGCCATTTTTGCAGGTTTGAACTCGATTATTAATTCTTTCGAGTGAATATTCGCGTTATTGTTTTGCATTTTTTGACCTTATTGCTGCATCGTTCTGTTTGTTCAACTTTCAGGTGGATTTGGTCTCTACTATTCACATTGCAGACAAAGAGTGCGTCTTCTTACTGTGCCTTTTCTTATGCTATATTGTTCCATATCCTGCCGTCCTTCAATTACTTTTCAGTTCACTGGTTATTGAAAATTTTCTTTCCGAACATGCTTACTTTACAATGTTTTTCTGTCTTTTTCATATGTTTTATGTCTCAGATTTAATCAAAGTCTGTTTTTCATCAATGTTATAGAAACTCTGTCTTCCAGAGAAGTGGTCTAATCGGCCCTTGTTGCCATTGGCAGTTACTTTACGACCATCCAGAAAGAACTTGAACCCTATGACTGTGTACTCTACGAAATGGTTACCAGCAGGGAGAGTTTAGAAAACAGAAGGAATCCTGCAGCTCAAAAAAATACTGAAGGATCCTCCCGATCACGAGGATTTAACCTGCTGGGTTGCATTCAGAGACAGATGGCTCGAGTTCTTACTCTTGATTTCCAACTAGACTGTCTTGATTATCAAGCCTCTAACTGGTACCATGCAGATCTCGACTTTGAGACGTTCAAGCTACTTCAGGTAGACTAATTAAAAAATCTCTGTGGAATTATTTTAGGCCGAACATAGATATAAGGTTCTTTAAATGCATTTGAAATCGTATCGCGTTTAGGTGGTATGAAAAATAAATATATTTTCGGTTGTATTCGTTGAAATTGTTGCTCACTTCGTAGAGCAGATCATGGATCAGCTTGTTTGGAATTGCAGAGTTTAATCAGAGTTCTAATGTTGAATAACACACAGATTGAAGATTATTCTTAGACCGTATTGAAATGTACGATTGACGGGTAAATTTCGTCATCGATTTGAGATTAAAACCCGGAGATATGTTGGGTAATTTTGGGTAGTCGGTTCTCGACGATGTTCCTCAAACTGAATAATTTCTTCCCATGATTATTTTATGTTGCAGTGATTAATTCTTCCCATTTGTTTGATCTGTGTCCAAGGTTAATGCTATAAATGATTTATTTCAGCAAGAAAAAGGTGAAAGCTTCTTCACATTTGCCAGAGACATGACTCTAAAATCCACGAAAGCAATGGTACAGCTTAGTTCAGTTCCTGAAGACCTTGAACCTTGGAAATCCAAGCTTCTAAGGGCCTCCCGTGTTCTTCCCATGCCTCTCGTTGGGCTACTCATTATCACGAGTGTTTGTGCAGATGCTGCAAATCCAACTTCCGATTTTCCAGAATTTGAAGCCCTGTCGAGGCTCGACTTAGGTGCTGCCATGAAAGTTTTCCTTGCAAAGCGCTTAACTTCCGAGTACTTCTCTGCTTATTTTCTACTCCGACTTTCTACTTTTAATTCATTGACTCAAGCTAAACCCTATAATGTGATATTAACTACTGAATTCAAATACCTGACTCTATCTATGCCTTAAATTTAAAATCAATCGTTTGGATCTTGCAAAACCCGATGATATTTATTGCGAGGAAGATAATCGAAGTTTGATAAAATCTTATATATGATTCTCTAGATTCACACAAGTGACTGCTGAAGTAGAAGAGAAGTCAGTTATAATCGGTGAGAGAAACCGAGCTGCAACAGAGGTGCTTAAACGAGCCATAGACGAAGGTAACAACAAGATAGCAATACTCTACGGGGGAGGCCACATGCCGGATCTAGGAAGAAGGTTAAGAGAAGAATTTGAGCTTGTTCCTTCCAGCGTCGAGTGGATAACAGCTTGGTCCATCAAGAACCGAAAGCTTACTAGCTCGTCCATTCCAATCCTCGAGACTATGGCCAGAGTCTCTGGCTGGCCGTTCAATCGCTATCAGACTCTGGCTCTGCTCATCTTCTCCTCCTTCTTGGCCGTCGACCTTTGGTTTTGGGAGCTATTTTTCGGCAGTGCAGTCAACTGGATCTCGGAATTTACCTTGGAGGTATATTATTACTTCGATAACTTGATCTTGCAGGTGATGTGAAAATGCCGTATTCTTCGTAGAATGAAACGTCGAATCTGATCAATTAGCGTAAATAGTGTTCGAAAATCAATCATTTTGTATAAAATTTACTGATTGCAGCCAAGCCATCCTTGTATGGCGGGCATCTCTATATTGATTACATGTTCACACCAAACTTGTTTAGGATCAAATTTGTGGACATCAACGATGATAAATGGCCTTTTACATTGTCTAGCTTCGTGGATGTATCTCCCATCATACTAACATGAAGTATACTTGATGTTGATGCAGGGGTGGGGCAGAAACCAAACTGAATCGCGGTTCGAATAGGAACCGGTGGTTTGGTCCTGTTCTCACCCCAATTGAACCGGACCCATGTTGGATGTAGTAAAACAATGGGTAACGGTTTGGTTCACAGTTTTGGGTATCAAAAATCGTAATAACCGAATTAAATAGTGGGTACAATATATGACCCAATTTTAATTTAAATCCGGCCACAACTCGAAAATAACTCATAATCTTGAAATCTTGTCCAAAATCAACCATAAATTTAAATATTTTTTAAGACATAATATTCGGTTTTGAATTTCAGGAACCGTTAAACTATGGTTTGGTCCGAGTCTATGACGAAATCGGACTGAAATGGTCATGACCAAGCCTAACTTGACGTGTTGATTCAAAACAAAATCCATCTCCTAAAAAAAAATAATAAAAAAAAATTAATCTTGTTCATTATCAGTCTTGTAGTCATCCTCAGATATTCCTGAAACTTAAATCTAAGCATAAAAGACAAGATTAACAATAGAAAACCGTACACTTTCCCAAAGTCAAACACCCTTCTCTGATTTCAAAAGCTCAGCGTCAATGGCGATTCAAAGTGGGTTCGAAATATTCAGAGCTTTTCGTGATCATAAACGAAGCTCGTTGGAAATCCATGCACTCAGCTGATCTATTTTGAGCTCGAAAAGAGTGATCCAGCTGCTGTAGACGGTCTGTTAGCTCTTGATTTGGCATTTAGCTGCTTATAAAAGGTTAGAACTCGACTCTTTTGCTGTGTTTTGGTGTTGTTGGAAGCTTCTAAGAGCTTGAGATTCTGTCGAGCGAAATGAGCTCCAAATTTGATTCAACAAAACCAAGGCTATCTCTTGCAGTGATGTTATGGAATTCAGAAAGAAAGTCTCAAGGCCGTTGATTTTGTCTTTTAACTCAGTGGATCTGTTTGAGCAGGACAACAACGTACAGAACAAAAAGGTTGTCTTATAAAATGTGATTTGAACATGGAAATTAGGTCTTAGGAGGGTTTAAAGTCTCTCTCTCTCTCTCTCTCTCTCTCTCTCTCTCTCTCTCTCTCTCTCTCTCTCTCTCTCTCTCTCTCTCTCTCTCTCTCTCTCTCTCTCTCTCTCTCTCTCTCTCTCTCTCTCTCTCTCTCTCTCTCTCTCTCTCTCTCTCTCTCTCTCTCTCTCTCTCTCTCTCTCTCTCTCTCTCTCTCTCTCTCTCTCTCTCTCTCTCTCTCTCTCTCTCTCTCTCTCTCTCTCTCTCTCTCTCTCTCTCTCTCTCTCTCTCTCTCTCTCTCTCTCTCTCTCTCTCTCTCTCTCTCTCTCTCTCTCTCTCTCTCTCTCTCTCTCTCTCTCTCTCTCTCTCTCTCTCTCTCTCTCTCTCTCTCTCTCTCTCTCTCTCTCTCTCTCTCTCTCTCTCTCTCTCTCTCTCTCTCTCTCTCTCTCTCTCTCTCTCTCTCTCTCTCTCTCTCTCTCTCTCTCTCTCTCTCTCTCTCTCTCTCTCTCTCTCTCTCTCTCTCTCTCTCTCTCTCTCTCTCTCTCTCTCCAAGTATTACATGTCTAAAAAAAAATTGAGTGTGTTTGAAAAAATTTCATTAGAAGCCACCTCATTTGCTTTTACAAATTTGAAAAAAAAAAAAAAGAGATTTTTTGGACAAAACGAACATCCATCTTTCAAATATCAGCAATTTGACAATGTCGTCAATTTATTCTTTAAATTCATAACATGTTACCACATTTTTCATTTAATAAGTCATTTCAACATGATTTCTAACATGTTTGGCATTTGATTTCAAACTCTATCGATTTTCTAACATGAAGTTTCGAACTCTTTCCGTTGTGCGATATAATTTGAAATTGAGTTAAAACATCTTACTATATATGTGAAACGAAACGTAGTATATATGTGTTAAATTCAACGGATAAATCGACGACGGGGTCCAAGTTGCTGATAACTAAAAGATAAAGATTTCAATGCATATTTCTCAAGATTTCTTGTTTGATTAAAGTTCCTCATAGTTTATTGATATTGACAGCAATAATATTATTTACCATCTTAAAGTTTTAATATTTCCATTGGTTATTTTTTGTACCCATGCATCAAGAGTTACGTTGAAAAGACAAAGCTAATCGATTATTAATTATTGATTAAGATAGACTTTTAAGGCCTAACAAGCACTTAGACCTTGTATTTATTCATCTAAATCAATCTATAATTGATCTTGTGCAAATTTGAATTTCAAATACCCTTTTTGATTAATTAATTATTGGGTATTCCTATTCCCTCCCAACCAACACTATATGTTATCTTTCGGCTGCAATGCAGTCATTTGCATTATTTTTTAATACCCATTTTCATATTTTATTATTCGTAACTCTAAAATTACTCGGCAACGTATAAATCTTACACTCTGATATGACAAACATTAATTGATATAATTAATAATTTATTTTATTTATTATATTGATTGCATCAATTAATATTTGTAAAACTAGAGAGTAAATATTGTATTATTAAAAAAATATTATCATATTCTTAATTTTTTATTATAATTTCATATTAATTTATTATGAGTAATGTTACGTTTACTATCTTATTCTACTCTATTAAAATGCTCGTTGACGTGTCAATCAATGATTGGTTCAATTAGTATAATAAATAGTTAATTTATTATATTAATTTCACCAATTATTTTCTAACACGTCAAAGAGTATTTTTATTATTATCGTTAATCTAACTCCATAATATATATTAATCATATTTGTATTTTCAAAGAGTATTGTAGTATAAATTCTTTAAAGATTAGTTCATTCGCCACTTTAAAGCACTTCTCTAGGGTTCTTACTTCTTATGCAGTAACTTCACCCTCTCTCTCTCTCTCTCAGAAGGACCGCCATTTTCTTTCTTTAAAATCTCAGCAATGGAAAACCGGTTCAAGGTTCGATTTTCTCGCATGTTCGGATCATCTTTCGGGTCGTGTCGATCCCGAATCTTTTCCGATGTAGTTGAAAAGGCTATCTTTGATCCTCCAAAGAGCAGTAGCTTCCGTTCAATGGATTCCGTTCTTCCAAACTCTACTTCTTTTCGTTCGATTTGCAAACCCGGTTCGTCTGAAACTACCGGAAGTATCGTTTCTTCGACTGATTTATTGCTCTCGCGACGTAAAGTTTCGGAGCCATGTTCTCCTTTTCTTGTTCAGGGTCAAACCTGCCCACCCGTTTCTCCAGTTTCGCCATTCAAGCAGCACTGCGAGCTTCGAGGGTCTGGCTTGAAAGAGGAAACTGAAAAATCAGAGCCAAACAATAAGAAGAAGAAGAAGAAAATCCAGAGGAAGGCGAAGAAGAAAAGAGAAAGTGCTGTCTGTCCCTTTCAGCTCCTCTTCAATGGAGTCGACGTTTGGCGGGTCGTGGTGGTACAGCAGTAACGATGAAGAAGACGATGAGATGGAAGAAGAAATAGACTTTTTTTTCTCTTCAAATAGTCTTTCTTCCGATTCCTCTTTGTCCCGGAGCACAAGACGCCATTGCCCCCGGAAAACTCAAGCTTCTCGCCGGAGAAGAACACACCGGAGCTCCGACATGAGTCTGTTTCCATTGCAAGGAAAAGCTAAAGATAGTTTTGCAGTGGTCAAGAAATCTACCAATCCATACAATGATTTCAGAACTTCAATGGTGGAAATCATCGTAGCGAAACAGATTTTTTTTGCTAAAGATCTAGAGCAACTTCTGCAGAATTATCTCTCACTGAACACTCATCATCATCACAGAGTGATCGTCAAAGTTTTCACCGAGATTTTAGAAGCTTTATTTCCTGATCGGGTCACCTGAAGAAAAAAAAAAGCAAAAAACTGTGTCTTCTTCCTGACCCATGTTAATATTTTTTAAGCTAAACAATGGAGTTATCCTCCTTTGTGCCTACTCTTTTTTTGAATTCATCTCCTTTGTTTCCATCTGAGTTCTGTAGGACCCAAATCTCTAACTTACATTGGACAAAAACATAGCGACATATCTGTGTTTTTGTTCTCTGTCTTCGACATTTGAATATTTTAATAAAGATCAAAATAATAACTGTGTTTGATGAGATGTGGCCATGGCTGAAAAGAGGAAGAAAAGGCCAGTTCTTTCACACGATGTTTCGAAAAGAGAAAACGAGACAGAGGCTTTGCACATCTCTTCACAGCTTTTGCGGCATTGGATTGAAGGTAAAAAAGCTTTTGAAAAGTTGAAAAGATGGGAGATAAAAGCTTGTGATGAAACATACAAAAGGCTACCTTTATTTTCTTTACTTCTACTTGTACTTTTGAATCTTTTATCACAAGCTTCAAAGACTAAATCTCATAATTTGAATTATTATTTGGCAGTAATTTAAAACACTTTTGTGGTCTTATTTTGTAAAAGCGTTGCGAGAATAGTAGATTTGGCTCCTCCAGCCTCCACCATGGTTTTTCAAAAGTTGGCTTGGAATAATTCAAAATTTCAAAGTTGGATTATTGAATGTTTGTGGGGTTTTGGAGAATTATTTGCCATCTTTCGGCCAGCCGAAGAATGATTTATTTTAATGAAAATCATCTTTTTTGGTGATTTGACTTCTTGTGGAATCTCTAATCAGACAAAAACTATGGACAAAATCCAAGCGCAGAATTATGAACCATAGTTTCAAATTTAGAATACGTCAGTCCAAAGAATTGTGTAACAAGGACATTAAACATAACAAATGATTTTTATGGTGCATTAATGGGGGAAACTAGATTATTAATGAAATAAAATATTTTATTTGTTGAAATATAGAGGATTTATTTTAGAGATAATGGTAAAAAAAACTTATTTTATTATTATTATATTAATTGCACAAATCATTGTTTGATACGTCAATGTGTAAGAATATAGAGTAAACGCGTCATTTGCTATTCGTTTTCAAATTATTTGACTATTTTCATGCTAATATGTAATGTTTTCAGGTGCTCTAAATACAATATTGTATGCTTTGATTGAATCCGCACAAATTTATCTCCAAACGCGTTGTAATAAGCAGGGAGAAAAAATTTACTTATAAACTATACATTTTTTTTTACCCAACGATATGAGATTGTGTATTTTCACTGGAACGAACAAGTGGCGATTACTAGGTTTCACGCGGTGGGAGATCACAAAAATGAAAGTCTAGAATTTATTTATTAAATGGGTAAATTCCAAAAAACACCCTGAAGTATGGGTATTTCCCGAAAAAACCCTCCAACTAAAAGTCGTCGCAGTCAAAACCTCAAAGTTTTAAAAACTAACAAAAAGACCTCTGGCGGCCCCCCGCATACCCCCGCATGCCCCCCGAATTCACATTCGGGGGGCCGAATTATTTTCGCGGCCCCCCGCATAAAAAGCGCCTCTCACGTGCGCTGCACGCGAAAAAATTCGGGGGGCCGAACCACAATTCGGGGCGCCGCACAACACGGGGGGCGATGCGGGGGGTCTGGACCACCCAGCACACGTGCGATGCAGATGAATAATTTCGAATTTAAGTCGGGGGGCCGCATTGTTAATGCGGGGCCCCGTCTGTTCATGTTCTAGATGCGGGGGGCCGGATCTTGAAATCCGGGGCCCCGACTGTGCCCTAATTTCGAAAACGGGGCCCCGAATATTTACTTCGGGGGGCCGAATCGTCTTTACTATTTAAGAAATCGGCCCCCGGCGCACCCCCTGCACTCTGAAACTGAGAGGAAAAGGGGCGAATCTTTCGATTTTTTTTCCAAAAATCCTTCGAAAGTGAGTTTTCGTTGCCGGAAATCACAATAATCGGCTGCCTAATCGTCGAGAACCCCAAAAATACCAAAACCCTATCACCGGCGAAACCCCTATCGCCGACGAAACCCCTATAGCCAAACACGAGTTTGCCTCCCAAATCCGAGCGTTTTAATCTCTGAAAATCCACAACCGACCTGTCGAAAAGCCGAAAATCGTCAAACTCTAGCCTATTATTGCCGAAAATCGTGAAACCCGAGCCGTGCCTCACAAATCCGAGCAAATTTGTCCAAAAATTCGAGGCTTAAATGGGTCCAAAAATATCGTTCAAATGCCCTCGTGCCTTCTCATCAGCAGCTGGCCCATCTTCGTCACAAGGGCCTCCGGTCGAAGCGCCCCAACCACCACCAAATTATTTCTCGATCGAATTTCGAACCGAGGAATGTAAAATGAGGTTCGATCGAGATATATCTTTCCGGCCGATGATTTATGGGAAGACTGTCAACTTCGCTGGATGGGAGTCTTTGCAGATCAAAGAAATGTTTGATAGAATTAGGTTGCAAGGGCTGTGCCACATGAGTGGAGAGACTTGTGATCGCATTGTTTGCTTATTTTATGCGAACTTGATCAGTACCGGGCGACATGAGTGCATGAGGTCATATGTTTGTGGTAAGGAGATCGTGCTTTATGCCAGACATGTGAACGAGCTGCTCGGATTTACGGCTGAGAGAGCTGCACAGTACTATTCCGTTTCTCGAGAGTGTGATTTCGCCAGAACACCCGAGGGATTGGAATTTCTTCGACAGATTCACAGCGATGCAAATATTGAAAAATTCACCAAACCGAGATCGAAGGAGTTGAATGCCAAAGTTCGGGTTGTTCATAACCTTATCAGTCATTCGCTGCTGCCGAGGGATAGCCATAGAGATCTAGTCAACTGGATGGATCTCTATGTTATGGAGAAAATGTACAGCGGCACTTTCTTGGACACCGGGTTCATGATATTGGGGCACATGCACGAGATCGCCCAGACACGCAATAAAAATATGCCGTATGGTACTTTGATTTGGCGACTCGTGTAGAGGTCAAAGGTCGAGCTCCCCGCAGGAGAGCAGTTGAGAGCTCCTCGAGTCTTGGATGTATTTGACAGGCTTCATCTATCTAGGATGGTGGACGCTCCAGCTGAGGACGCTCCAGCTGAGGACGCTCCAGCTGAGGACGCTCCAGCTGAGGACGCTCCAGCTGAGGACGCTCCAGCTGAGGACGCTCCAGCTGAGGACGCTCCAGCTGAGGACGCTCCAGCTGAGGACGCTCCAGCTGAGGACGCTCCAGCTGAGGACGCTCCAGCTGAGGACGCTCCAGCTGAGGACGCTCCAGCTGAGGACGCTCCAGCTGAGGACGCTCCAGCTGAGGACGCTCCAGCTGAGGACGCTCCAGCTGAGGACGCTCCAGCTGAGGACGCTCCAGCTGAGGACGCTCCAGCTGAGGACGCTCCAGCTGAGGACGCTCCAGCTGAGGACGCTCCAGCTGAGGACGCTCCAGCTGAGGACGCTCCAGCTGAGGACGCTCCAGCTGAGGACGCTCCAGCTGAGGACGCTCCAGCTGAGGACGCTCCAGCTGAGGACGCTCCAGCTGAGGACGCTCCAGCTGAGGACGCTCCAGCTGAGGACGCTCCAGCTGAGGACGCTCCAGCTGAGGACGCTCCAGCTGAGGACGCTCCAGCTGAGGACGCTCCAGCTGAGGACGCTCCAGCTGAGGACGCTCCAGCTGAGGACGCTCCAGCTGAGGACGCTCCAGCTGAGGACGCTCCAGCTGAGGACGCTCCAGCTGAGGACGCTCCAGCTGAGGACGCTCCAGCTGAGGACGCTCCAGCTGAGGACGCTCCAGCTGAGGACGCTCCAGCTGAGGACGCTCCAGCTGAGGACGCTCCAGCTGAGGACGCTCCAGCTGAGGACGCTCCAGCTGAGGACGCTCCAGCTGAGGACGCTCCAGCTGAGGACGCTCCAGCTGAGGACGCTCCAGCTGAGGACGCTCCAGCTGAGGACGCTCCAGCTGAGGACGCTCCAGCTGAGGACGCTCCAGCTGAGGACGCTCCAGCTGAGGACGCTCCAGCTGAGGACGCTCCAGCTGAGGACGCTCCAGCTGAGGACGCTCCAGCTGAGGACGCTCCAGTCGCAGCCTCCCCGCAGGAGAGCAGTTGAGAGCTCCTCGAGTCTGGATGTATTTGCCAGGCTTCATCTATCTAGGATGGGTCTAGTCGAGATCTGCGGGCTTGGATGCTTAAGGGGGAGCTCAGGGACGCTCCAGCTGAGGACGCTCCAGCCGAGGATGCTTCGATGGAGGATGACACCCCCACCACTGTGACGGCGCCGCCAGTTGCCCCTGAGGTTGGCAGGATGTGGGAAACGATGCATCAGATGCTTCTGGAGGAGCGTTGGGAGCGGCAGCATATGCAGTAGAGGATTGAGTTCCTCATCGACAGTGTCGAGGAGCTGACCCGGGTCCAGAAGAAGGTGGTTGAGTCACAGGACTATTTCAGTGAGTCCATTAGAGAGGTCACTGAGAAGCTGGGGGATTTGATGGCCAGCAGAGACCACAGCGACGATGACGATGATATACCACCGGAGTAGTTTATTTTATATTTTGTATTTCATTTTATGTATTTTTATTTGAGTTTGATGTACATTATTGGTTATATTTGCGTTGATGTACATTTACTGGAACTGTTTGGGTATATATGTGTTATTTAAATTTGCAGGAACTATTTGAAGATAGCGATGGGGAGTCATAAAACAAACAAAACTCTGTCCAAATTTTCAATTTTTTAAATTAATTAATTAATTTTAATGAAATTGTTAATTTCAAATTATTAATACATCTAAAATTAATTTTAGTAAATAAATTAATAAAGTAATGTATCTGAAATAATTTGTAATAAATGAATTCCAAATTATCTGTAATAATTTGTAGTAAATTGTAATAAATTAATTTTAATGAAATCGTTAATTTCAAATTATTAATCAATTGTAATAATTTGTAAATAAATTAATTTTAATGAAATCGTCAATTGTAATACTTAATAAACAAATGAATTTTAAATTATCTGTAGAAATGGTTTTAAATCTTTTTGTATCATGGGGCTAGTACAAAAAGACAGTTGTCCGACTAATTACTTATTGTATTTAAATGATTAGTTAAGTAAATAATTTATTAATTACTTTAGTAATTCCAATTAATTAAGTAATTAATGTATTGAAATAAAGTTATCAATTTAAACTACTTTAAACAATTATAATGTAAATAATTTTTTAACAATCCGAGTCATCATGTACGTTCGGATATTCTCAAACATGGTGATGATTGGTTTGTCTCTGGCAGTCAATATAAGTGCATTAAATGACTCACACAAATTGTTTAAGCCAATATCGCACTTGGGAATCGGAGAGAAGGCATGACTAGCCCAATATTTAGGCTCTTCTCCTTGAAGCCATTCGTGGGCAGCGGTGCTGAGCCTTTGTAATTTCCTCATTTCTAAATTAAAATGAGCTCTTGTGGGTGCCCTAGCTGCCTTCCACATCGCTTCTCTATATGCTTTGCCCCGAAACAGCCCTTTAAAGTTATTGTACATGTGCCGCAGGCAGAAGCGGTGTTTGGCTTCACTAAATTCCTCATCCATGGCATTCCTCAAGCCCTGATATTAAAACAAAGTTAGTTAGTTACACACCTTAATTACACCACAACTAATTTAATTAAACAACATACCTTTTGTCGATCCGAAACAATCGTCCAGCCGGCTCCATCTCCAGTGTACAGGTCCGCCTTCAAAAGTCTCAAAAACCACGTCCATGTTTCCTCGGTCTCTTTTTCGACGTTGGCAACAGCGACGTGATATATTCCATCATTGACGTCAATACTAACGGCTGTCAGTAATTGTCCAGGACATGAGCCCTTCAAGTGACAGCCATCCAAACAGATCACTCGGCGACCAAACTGTAACAAACCCGCCTTGCAAACGGCCAAACACATATACACTCTTTGGCACACAAATGTGTCCCCCGCATCGTAAATATGCACTTCGAAAGTGCTCCCCGGATTTGTTCTATGTATTTCGGCTTTGTACGACCATATTAATTTGTATTGTTCATCAGCTTTGCCTTCGTTAAGTGTCAGAGCAATGCTCCTCGCTCTTCTAGCAAGACTAGGTGTGATATGACATCTGTGGTCTATCCTCACTGTCTCTACAATTGAAGATATGTCCCACCTAGGGTGACTTTTGAACCTCACCAGGTAATTGATTGCCACCCATTTTGCACTAACGTTTCTATTCTCAACTATTCTGGCACAACTGTGAGTACCGACCAAAGTTTTTATTTGAAAGGTTTGTTCAGCTTGCTTTTGCGAGGCATGCAAAAGCCACTCACACCTTTCTGAACACTTAGCCCTCAATCGGCTACTATCACTTTTAACGAATCTTATCCCTAATCCGTGTTTTATAGAATAATCTTTTATTTCATCTTTCAGCTCTTTTAAAGTTGCATATTCTCTAGTAACAAAAAATTCCATATGAATTTCTTCTCTTACCTGAACGCTTTCTACCTCATCATCATCCGACATAACCGGTGTTCGCAGCTGGTCGTCTAGAGTTCTGGATGTCGAACACACCGGTATTTGTTCATTTTCATCCGAGCCATCATCACCATGTGGAGGATCATCGTCCGGATACAAATTCATTCCGGCTTCACTATCTACTTCCTCGTCTAATTCGAACCATCGATTGGGATCAGAATCCATCGTCCTTGCTAAAACTGAGAAAATTAGATTGCGGAAAGAAAATTTTTTTCAGAAAGTTCGTTGCTTTCTTCGAAGAGAGGCCGAGTTCCTTAAATAATAAAGGAATTCGGCCCCCCGCTATCTAAACGCGGCCCCCCGCGTCGTGTCAAATAATACATGCGGGGGGCCGCGCATCTTATGCGGCCCCCGCATGTCTATCCACAAATCAATTATTGATCTGTGGCTTGACATTCGGGGGCTGCGAATCCGATCCGGCCCCCCGAATGTCCATCCCAGATCAATAATTGATCTGGGGATGGACATTCGGGGGGCTGCGAATCCGATAAGGCCCCCCGAATGTCCATCCACAGATCAATAATTGATCTGTGGAAGGAAATTCTGGGGGCCGGATCGGATTCGCGGCCCCCCGAACGTCCATCAAAACGGGGGGCCGTGCCAGATGTAAGGCCCCCCGAAATGTTCTCATGTGCAGCGCACGTGAGCGAGGGCCAGAGGCCCCCGTATCTTCCCCCCGTGTTGTGCGGCGCCCCAAAATTTTGTTTCGGCCCCCCGAATTGTTTCGCGTGCAGCGCACGTGAGAGGCGCTTTTTATGCGGGGGGCCGCGAAACTAATTCGGCCCCCCGAATGTGAATTCGGGGGGCATGCGGGGGTGTGCTGGGGGCCGCCAGGGGTCTTTTTGTTAGTTTTTAAAACTTTGAGGTTTTGACTGCGACGACTTTTAGTTGGAGGGTTTTTTCGGGAAATAACCATACTTCAGGGTTGTTTTTGGAATTTACCCTTATTAAATTAAAATATTCGAGTTAAACCCATTGAGTGATGAAAAAGAGAGCGTGGAATTTGCAACAAAGGCAAAAATGTCTTGGTTTTATTGAACAAAGAACCAAGTAATTAGCAGAAAAGAGGGAGATTCAAAAGAAAAGAAGAACAAAGGAAGAGCCAAGCGGGTTTGTTTTATAGGTCAGGTTCTCAGGCTGAGGCACTTTCCATTCCAAATGTTAATGGCCTTTCGATCGAAAGTGAAAGGTCTTCTTCTTCCTTTGGAATCTCAGCTGAAGAAATAATGCAGACAGGACGTGAAAGGCAAAAAGCTTTCGCTTCTTCCGAATGTGGGGGAGAGAGATTGTCCAAAAAGAATGAAACATTTACTGAGTTTCAGAGTGAAAGCTACGTCACAGTAACACTTCTTGGATTGATTCTCTCTCTCTCTCTGTGTAGATTTCTTCTTCTTCTCTCTCGTCCTGTGGGGATGGGTTTGGTGGAGGGATGAGCTCAGGCAGTAATTTAGGCAGTACGTGGGGAGAGTTAATGAGTAAAGAGAGAGAGCATTAATGGTAGCAAACAAAATGAAGAATGTCTGGTTTTTGGGCAGAATATAGTTTCTGGGTTTTGATTCTTTCTTCATTAATGCGATCTTCTTTTCTGGGTTTTGATCTATTTCTCACCCAAATTGTCTGTAAATTATTTTGGGCTTCTTTAGGTCTAACACAGTGTTGTATCTCCAGGATTTTGAGCCCATTTCTGCATTTGTCGTCCACCATATTTGGTCCATCTTGGTCGTCCAAGTAGATGTTACCAAATAGATTATTAATAAGACAAAAGTAGAATTTATACCCTTGCATTTTTTGGTTATTTTTAAATTAGATCTTACATTATTTTTCTTTTTAACAAATCTAACGTCCACCTTTCAGCTATAAGTAATTTAGACATTACTATCAATTTATCTATTAAATTTAATACGTATATACCACGTATTCTACTTAATAATGTATTCTAACCCCTACTCGATTGCAAATTATATTGTTTTTCTATCTGATAATTTCAAACTCTATTAATCGCATGTTGGAGCTCGAAATTGAATCAGAAATCAGGTTAACACATTTTATTAAATAAAATACGTAATATATTTATGTTGATTAATAGATAAATTGACGACAAAGTTAAATTTCTAATAACTAAAATATAGAGATTTGATTTATCCAAAAGATTAATTTAAGGTATAATTTCAAAATGACGTTGATCCAATAAATAATAATAGGTTTTTTTATATATATATATATTTTAAACCCTAAAGTATTAAGTTTTTTTAAAAAAATCCTTAAAGTTTACTATTCATCGAACCAAACTTCAAAGTATCGTAAATAGGCAATTTAGACCTTGAGATACGGGGAACCGGCCGTCCTCTCTGATTTTGACAACTTTTTTTTGTAATTTAATCCTAAACATAATTAACTAAAATTACAATAAATCGTACAAGTGTTATTAAATCACGCAATTTTTATTATATGTAGAGCAAATCATGGGAAGAGAATCTGAAAATTTGCGTGATTTTCTAACACTTCCGCAGTAGTTCCACAATTTATTATAATTTAACCCTAAAGTAATTAATAAAAATTGTAATAAATCGTACAACTGTTATAAAATCACAAAATGTTTACTATATGTAGACCAAATTATGGGAAAAGAATCTGGAAATTTGCGTGATTTTCTAACGATTGCAAGATTTATTGTAATTTAATCCTAAAATAATTAACTAAAATTACAATAAATCGTACAAATTTTATTAAATCACGAAATCTTTACCATATGTAGACCACGTTATGGGAAGGGAATCTAAAAATTTGTGTGATTTACTAATACTTGCACGATTTGTTGTAATTTAATATTAAAATAATTAATTAAAATTATAATAAACTGTACAAATGTTATTAAATCACGAAAGTTTTACAATATTTAGAAAACATCATTGGAAGAGAATTTGAAAATTTTTGTAGATTTCTAACACATGCGCGGTTTAATTTTAGTTAATTATTGGGAAAAGTTCAATTTAGTACCCAACGTATGGGGTCAGTGGTCATTTGGTCCTTAACATTTATTTTTGACCCAATCAAACCCTATTGTATAAAACGTTTGCAATTCAAACCCTTGCGTCAATTTTTCAGTTAAATTTGACAGATTCTTTTCAAAATTCTTAAACTACTCTCTGCCTCCTCTCTCTCTCTCTCTCTCTCTCTCTCTCTCTCTCTCTCTCTTTCTCTCTTTCTCTCTTTCTCTCTCTCTCTCTCTCTCTGTTGAGTTGTGAAAATCGATTTGATAAGAATTGAAATGACTAAATCGAAGGTTTGTGTAATACCCGGCTTTACGGGATATTAATATTATGTTATATGATGACATTTTTGTAAATATGTCAAATAAGTCCTTTTTACGAAAGGAAAGCGTCATTAGAATCCTAATTATTAATAGAAATTTTAAGGAATTTACGAGAATTTTCAGAGCAATAACGCTATATTTCGAGTATTTGCGTTTCTCGTAATATAAAGGACGTTTTAGTAAAAAGAGTAAACGAAGTCCGATTTGCGAGCGGATAGTTTTAATAAATCCTAAATAATAAGTTGGATTTATTGGTGA